>LPNX010452649.1:3658-20549 GCA_001517045.1 Pseudotsuga menziesii
ATTCGATAGAATACCAAGTCATGGTTGGATTAGCGACAGAGGCCCTAGCTTTTGATGTAAGAGAAATTAGGGTTTATCTAGATTCCGAATTAGTTGTCCAACAACTTAATCGAGTCTACACCATTAGAAATCCCACACTTCTTCGTACTTTCCGAAGGGTTAGGTTGTTATAAATTTCTTTTGAGCAGGTCACGTATCATCACATTCCAAGACAATTTAATGCTGTGGCAGATTCCCTAGTTAACTATGTCTTGGATTGGCATATTGGTCATACTTAAAAAATCGATTGGAAGCATAAAAACATGTGTAAATTCATAAGTATATAAATCATTCCACACATCACCTTTTCCACACACAACTGTAAATATAAAATTATGTCATATATATATATATATATATATAAGTTGTAGCACTGAGATACAAAATTTGGGCTGAAGCATCTCTAGCTTTCAGTGCCCGTTCGGGACCATAAAAAGTTTAAGATACATATACATAAGGAAAAATATGAAGCTTTGAAGCTTTCATTAATACATATACAAAAAATGATAGTCAAGGCAGACTAATTCTCCTGGTGCTCATGGTAGCACACAATGGCCTGGGCCACTCTACAAAGTAGTATGGAAAACTGTCTGGAGACACCTATGGTATGACGTTGATAACACCTAGGAACCTCATCAGTGGTCATATCGGGGATACCCACAGTCAGCTGCTGCATGTTCTCCTCAAGATCTCCAAGCTCTTCCTCAGCTTCGGAGCAGTAAGCCATCATATCTCGAGTACCTGCTCACCTAGCAATAGGCAACATCCCAACTCGGAAGACAGACCTGATGTCTACATGAAAAGCATTTTTATCTCAGTACTACAGAAAACATAAAAATGAAATAAACATAAAATTTCAAAAAACATAAGTGGAATTTAGAGAGGAGATACCCACCGAAAACCAACCTGTGGAAGAAAAGATCGAATCAACTGGGGAAAGGAAAACTAGCACCCCACCTTTCCTTTTAGCTCTGGAAATTTTGAACCATAAGGTGCACAATTGTCTGGTGGACTCTGGATCATCGGTGAATGTCATGCCTCTTGCAATCTACAAAAAGATTAATGGGCAGCTAAAACCTACTGATTGGGATGTCACTCAACTAGAAAAGACTAGTGTCAAAGTAGTGGGGGATATGAAGAATGTCTTGATTCGATTGTCTGCAAATAAAAGGATATGTCAGTACCTTGATATTGTAGTAGCAGACATACCTGATGGCTATGGATTGATCTTGAATCGAGATTGGTCAGCACGACTAGATGGGTACTTTGCTTCAGACTAGTCACACTTGTGGTTTCCTCAGAAGGGTATACCAAACCTGATTAAGATTTTAAGAGAACCCTACATGAAGTACAATGTTACTGGGCTAGAAGAGGGTAATGAATCGATTGATTCTGTCCTGGGAAATTATTTGATTGAGCTTAAGTTGAGACATCTTGCTTCAAGAAAGTCTAGTTCTATGATTGACAGTCAGCATGAGCTCCTTCAACTTCCTTAGGCTGAAAGGGATGAATGTAGGATAGTAAACATGTGTGCAATTTAAAAAATAGCACAGCTAGACCATGGTTAGATATCTCATGTTTATGATCCAGCCCACCCCTTAACTCTCTAGATTCAAAGATTTTCAGGAGTGGGTAGAAATTTTCTTTTATTTTTCTCTGTAAATAAATAAATTGATTTGTTTTCTTTAATGGTTTGATTATTGATTTGCGGTTGTTTTATCCTAATGTATTGATGTTGTTTTTCTTTTTACCGCTTTAGTTCTTTTGGTTTTGAATAAAGAGGAAAACTTTTGGTTGCAATAGAAACAACAGGGTTCTTAATTAACTGAAATATTGAGCAAAAGACTGTGCTTTTAAAGTATAGAACGTCTTCCAGTAGCAGTGTTCCTAACTGGCCATGCATTCATGGAAGTCTTACTTAACCCCTGTAAATAACTCAGAAGTAAAAGAGGTCTGGAATACTATTTCGAGGCTCCATCCATTTCACATCTTAAAATTCCAAAGGGGTGATAGCAAAAGACCCACAGAAAGGAAGCACAGTAAATGGTATATCATATATAAATGATCCCATGCCATAATTTCAGAAAAGCTAAAAGCTATCAAGAGTCAAAACTCCTGAAAGAAACAAGACATATCAAAGCAAAGTATCAAAAGCATGAATTTCAAATTGCCAAAAGTTCCTCTCCATCCGTGAGATGAAAAGCTAATTCTTCTCTCACACAAAAGGGCACTATGGGATAGAGGAGCCTGAATAAAAATTCAGAAATAAAGGAAAATGGAGGACTCACAAGAACTAAAGTTCAAGTGGCACAAAAGTGCAATTGGCATGGGAATGAGGAACAAAAGGATAATGTTGTTTACTATCTGTTACAATCCTTTGGTCTCCAAACCTGAAACTACCTAAGGACGGGTAAAAAAAACCTCATTTATTTGGCCTCAAAAGAATTATTTAGACTTGCAATATTTCTGATGTTACCATTTCCCAAAGAATGGACTGCTTCTCAATGATTTAAATGCATAGGTTAACCAGCATAGGGATACAAACATCTAGAAGATTTCAACTTTTATTCAAACGGTCTTGCACTGGGAAGGAGTTAATTCAGAAATATGGGGTTCACCAAGTAGTCGCCAATTGTTGCAACTGCAACAATTTCCCAAAATTCCAAAAAATTTTAGGACCCTCCTTTTGTTTGGATTAGCTTGATTTTATTCTTTGGTTTGGTCTGAGAACTTTTCAGAAAGACTTTTTTTTTATGCTTGGGTTGATCTACCGCTGGTTTTCAATTTTTTTCTAAACGCCTAAAAAATATCAATGATTGATCAAACTTCATCACTTGCCTTGTAATTACGTTTTTAGCATGTCTGAATCGGAATATTATTTGATTGATGCCCCCGCCATTGCGGAAAAATGTTAAGTCTTGACTTTGAATGTTCTCCCGATGCGTTGTTTTTAAATCGGCGGAATCTATGACTAAATCAAAAGTATTTTTGCTTTTCCCTCTCGTCGTTGTGGTTGGATATTGGGTTTTTGGATTCGACTTTCCTCCCGATTCGATTGATTTTAATCTATTGCTTTTTGGTTTTCCATCGAAGCTTTTATGACTTCTTCTTTCATCGTTGCGGATGGAAAACCGCTTTCTCTCCTGATTATGGCTTGAAGTTTTGCTCCCGCTTTGATTGTTTCCACCGAACCCATAATCCTTGGGCTGCCACCGTTGCGGCTGCGGGAGGTTTTCTCCTTCCGGCCATTTGAGTCATTTTAAAACCCGTCGTTGCAGAAGGTCGAACCTTTTGTTAGCTCCGCCGTTGCGGCTTCTGAATTCTTTTCCTCGCCGATCTCGTAGTCGTTCCACTTCCATCTTAAGTCCCGACGTTGAGGACGGCAGTGTGCTTTAAGGTTCCGCCATTGCGGATGAAATAAATGTTAGCACTTCCGATGTGTATTCGTGTTGCTTCTGACTCAGCTTTACCCATTGCAGATGGCTTAGTGCTTTGGCCGTCCGCCGTTACGGAAGGGCGTTTGCTTTCGGCTTCCGATCCAAAAGTGGTCCGCCATCCGATATGTATGTCCCTGCGGAGGGCTTAGCGCTTTGATCATCCATCGTTGCAGAAGAAAGTTTAATTTCATCCTCCAATTCAAAATCCCTCCGCCATCCGATCGTTTGTGCACCCGTTGTGGTTGACTATATATATTTACGGGGTCGAGGGGTTATGTTTTTCTATTATTATTATTTTTTTTACCACCGTTTCGACTGTCACAAGCTATCAAGATCGTGGTGTTGCGCTCGCCCAGTCCCTCGATTTCGGTACATGCAGTCCAGGTGTCTCCACCGCGAAGCTTGACAGGCCTCTCCACGCCGGTTACACATCAATGCCAGGTAGGCTTCGTTTGCCTTTCCGTTTGAGCGTTTGGTGGTTTGTTTTTCTATGGGTTAGGTTTTTGTCCGTGGCCGTGTTAGCGTGGCTCCATTAGTCACGAGACTATCTATATTGGGGTATTTTGTGGTATTACTATTCGCGGTAGAGGCGTTTGAACCATACGGTGTTTTTTGTCCGCGGCCGTCCATTATGCGAGCCTACGCCGATTGAGTGGGGGTTTCGGTGCAGATGGCCGTTTCACTATCAGCACCAAACCGCCCTGCATAATGATGCTTGGGTAGGATTAGTTTTCCACGGTCTCTCCCTTTGGAGCTTGGGGTGTTTATACTATTTGGGTTACCCGCATTCTTTCACCCCAGTCGTGTTCGCCTACACGGTTCCGCGCAACCTCCTTCAAGCTCAGTATCGAACCCCTAGCCTGTTGAGAGGGAGGTGTCACAGTTTTAGTTTGTTAACCATAAAATGCAGGGGTAGTGGTTTTGTTAAGAGATTCATTGAAGGCTGGCGTAGTTTTCCCCTGTCTGTCCCACACAGTGATTAGATAATTGCGTGTGTAGAGAGCCGAGACTTGTTGCATATTACTGTAGATTTATTGCCATCTTGAATGTGGTTGATAGAATTGTTTAATATCCTACAGCGGTGGTAGCTTGCATATGTCTACTGCATTTAACTATTTTCTATCATGTTGGATATGGACAAGGTCACTGAACACTGTGCATTGGGTTAATAGTTCTGTTAGTTAGGCCATTTCAGGCTATACATGCATATATTTGCTTCATTGACTGATGACTGTCATTTTAAACATAGAAGAAATGGCACACTGCACATTGATGTATACAAGTTGGTCATGCAGCCAAAAGGGCTTAGTGTTACAATTTTATGGCAGGAAAAGCTCACCATGTCAAAAGGACAAAAGAAGAAGGCCCCTGTGGTCAAGGAAGAGCCAGAAGTAGAAGTTGTCACTAAGATAGAATACATATATGAGGACATGAAGTGCATTTTTGGCGTTGAACCTGAATACCAGTTGGGGAAAATATATAGACTAATCACACGTAGAGAGGTTCCTGACATGGTCTTAGAAGAAGAGTCCATATATGCTAACATAGAAAGGTCTTCCCTGATGAAGATCGCCACCAGAACAGAGTTGTTCCCGTGCTTTGAGGTAATAGGTTGGATTCTTCCCCGCGCAAATGTCACAAAAATGATTCTGGAGAATGTTGAAAGACAGGGCTATGTTACATATAGCCCTGGATATGTAGCTCTGGCCTACCACCTGCCAGAAGCCCAAGTCTTTTTATCTGATGATTGGGTAAACAACATTAGAATGGATCTGGTAGAGACATTTAAAACGATGATGTTGCAAGGAAAACATTATCGGTACAGACCAATAGGTGATTACGATATAGCTAGCTTAAGGGATCCCTATAGGTTCATAGATTTAATGATGAACAGAATTTTCGGAAGAGCACATGGTAGATTCTTCAAGTTAGAATGGATCCCAATCATTTTTTATGTTGCAACCCAGGGGACAATTTTCAACTGGGCCAGTATTGTATCCAGTAGTCTTTCTGCTTGCTTGGATTCAGCTTTGCGAGGAGTACACCAGAAGAGATCGGAATTCTATATGAGTTCCATACTGATAGACTGTATATTATGCAACCAGCCTTTCCTTGGTCTCAGGTGCATCTAGGACAGGGAAAGAATGCCTGTCTATGCTGCTTATAAACAATTGTGGGCACATAAATATCATAGCCATTACAGAGAAGTCTGTGAACACTTCCTTATGCCTCTATACACACTCATATTCCTGAAGGAGTGTGATTGTATGTCAGAGGAGGCCTGCAAGTGATAGAGGAATATGCAGACTACTATTTGACTAAAAATGGCATGTACTTCAGGATGTTTGGAGGTTCGAGAGCACCTTCCCTGCTACCCAAATACGCAATTAATTACATTATCCACAAGGAGGCAGTTAGACAAGTGTTCCTGTATGGAATAGGCAGCTTTCTATTCGTGCATAAGAAGTCTGCTTATCCTCCTTTGCCCTTGAAACTAGGAAGTTACAGGTTCACTAGGGTGAAAAAAGCTGATGAATTCATAGAAGAGCTGGAGAGGTTCCATTTTGGCGAGATGCCCTACCACAGAAATGACTCCCAAGGTAAAGTTGCTGAACATTGTAAAGAAAACAATGTGCATTTTGAGTATACCCACCAATTTGATAGGGAAGAATTTGTCTTCCGAAATTCCCCAAACATGACAGCACTGAAGAGAAGATTCAAGAAGAAGATCACCACCAAAGGTGGGAAGGGGGATGAACAGGCTAAGGCTGAGGAAGAATCCCAGAGGTTGGCACAAGAAGCTGCAGTATGGCTGCATACAGAAGAAGAAGCGAAAAGAAGAGCTGCTCAAGAAGCAGCTAAGAAAGCAAAGGAAGCAGCTAAAGAAGCAAAGGAAGCAGCTAGAAAAGAAGTAGAAGAAGTGAAGAGAAAGCTCGATGAGGAGCTACAAAAGAAAGAAGCAGAGAGGCTGAAGCTGACACAGACTGAGACAGAACAGTCAGCTTCTGATATAGCTGGAGGGACTACCTAGGACGTGGAAAACCCAGAGGTTCAGGACCCACAAGTACCCACTGCCAGCACACCCATGGTCCCCACACTGAAGCTAGTTCCTTTTGTTCAGAAATGGGGAGAAGAAATCCCTGATTTCAACACTGTTTTCTATGATAGAGCAACAAAGAGGATAGTGAAGAGAATAGAAAAAAGGGTTGAAACAAGAAGTATGTCTGGTAAAATGATAACGGATACGGCTGTTGTGTTGGACACAGACCGAGATCCAAGATTCACCCTGAGGGTAGGAGCTTCCATGATCCATGCCTCAGAAGATAACTTGGAAAAGGTAATGACTGACTTGGAGTTATCTAAGAAATCCTCTGCTCTGTTGAAAGACACCTTGAGGAAAGAGAGGGAGGAAGGCAATAGGCTGAGGCGAAAGTATGAAGATGTGCAGAGGGAGATAAAGGCTTCTAAGGCTGAATTGCATGCCCTCCATAAAGGGAGACAGGCTAGGGAGACTACCTAACAATGCCTAGAGAAAGTACAGAATGAATATCAAGAGCTGAAGGCAGAGAAAGATCGGCTGTTGGAAAAGGTAGAAGAACTAGAAGAGTAGCAGAAGATTATCTTGTAGGCCAGTGAGCTGCACACCCAAGAACGAGAAATGAAACATCAAGAACAGGTTGCCTTTCTAACAACTGCTCTGGAGGAAGCAAGGGAGAAGCAGGTCAACCTCCAGCCGTTCAAAGAGCATGTCTTGGCCCAGAAAGCTAAGATGCTGCAGCTACAGACTGCTATAGAGGAGGAGAGGTGCAAAGTCCTGCAGGTGGATAGCCGGTTAGAGGAAATCCTAGAAACCTCCTCTTACTTCATGGATAGATCCCAGGACGTTCTTGAAGTCTTGACTGCCAGAATGGCGAGGATGGAAAACAATGTAGAAAATCTAGCAGAACTACCATCAAAGGACCAACAGTCCCTCAAGCGGGATTATGACCTAGTGGAGTTCGCTATCAACACTGCTGAAGATTTCAAGAAGGCCATCAAAAAGACAAAAGGATTATGCATCGATTTTTTCAGAAGACTTCTCATTACCTACAACTGGTGCCAGATAGAGGCTGAGCAGAGGATTGATGCTTTCCTGGATCACAACGCCTTTGTGGAGCTGTTGCAGAAGAGATACCAGGAGGAGGAAGCTAAAGTGCAACATATTAAAGCCCTGGATGAGTAGATCACTCAGCTGTCAGTGTGCAACTTTTAGATGACCAGCTTCGGTTAAGTGCAGCCAGGATTGAGGCTATAAAGAACTAGGCTGAGAGGTTTGAAATTAACATTCAGTTTTTGAAGCCTTGTGCTTTTGAAGGCATTGCTACTGAAGCTTCGGTGTGGAAGAAGTTTCTAGACACCCAAGTGGGACCCTCCTCATGAAGGGTTGGTCATTTTGTAATTTGTAAAGTTTTGTAAAAATATTTAAGGAAAAGATAATTTTGGGAGGCGAGGAGTTGGGAAGCCCACCCGTCTCACCCTTTTGTATAAATGTAGAAAACTTAGAAGGGAAAAGGACTTTTTCCCAGTTAGACTAAAAAGCAATATTGTAAGAAGAACTATTTCTCTTTGCAATAAAGAATTATGGTTTTCCTGTTGGAGAAAGATGGGTGAAATTTCCAAATGTTATGCAGTGGATGGTGGAAAGATGAACTATTTTTTTTTTCCAGCTTTGGTCCATTAACCGTGAGATCATTCTAACTCTTAGAACCTATGTTCTCGTGTAAATGATTTTTGGTTTATTTTGTGGAATTATCACCATGAGTAATGCATGTTGTTCGTAAAGCAATTAGCTATCTGATTGTTGGAATATCTTTAATCATTCATGTGTTGTATCTAGGAATATGAGCTATTTGTAATTTTTGTTTATAATACGTAAACAAAACACATTACTCATAAATAAATTATAGTTTGGCTCCCCGGGGATAGATAGATAGATAGATAGGTAGGTAGTTAGTTCATTTTTTCATTGCTGCATATGTGATTTAGATGCTTGTGAATGGGAAGATGAGAGGTAAGAACCTGCACATCACGTTGTGACTGCTCCCTGCATCTCAATCATATTGCATTGTTAATTAGGCACTTGCATCTCATATATTAAGTCAAGAAATACAAAAATACCGGTGGATCGGGCCACAACCGGTAAAACCTTTGTTTTTTTTTGTTACTTGACCTGCGGTAGTTGGACCGCAAACTGAACGGATTCCCTATACCAAACAGTCAATGGGCTAGTTGGGAACGTTGACTGGGGAGAATCCCTTGTTGTTGTTTCCTACGAATTTCCAGGCCTCAACAAAGTGGTACCCTACTCGCATCGCCTTTCACTGGTTGTCCACAAGTGGTGCCACCACCCATAGCCCTTGGTCCATAGGCAGTTATTACCAGAATCACTTTGTCATAGAAGGAGAAGCATGGTACCCTGGGTTAAAGGGGGAAAAGAGAAGTTTCTTGAGGCTTCTAGATGATAAGCCTTGTGTACTTCCTTATCCCTACTGTTGTGGGTTGGTTGAGCTCAATATTCCTCATCCTAGGATCTTAGAGGCCACCTCACCCACTAATTTCTCAACCATCTCTATCAATTAAATCCCTATAAATATGAGGTCATAGACATGGTTGAGGAGAGAACATTTGAAGGTATTGTTATGCTGTTGGATTGATTCTTGGCCCAAGATCATTTGGAGAGAGCATAGAGAGCTAGAGTCAGAGCTTTTGGGGATGAAGAGTTGGTTTCATGGAGATGCATGTCAACACTAAGGCTTGGTTGTAAACTTCTTCATATTTCTAATGCAAGTTGATTTCTGTCCCACATATGATGTTGTTGTTGTGATTTTGCATATATATGTTTTTAGATTCCTTAGTCACTAGCATAGATTAGTAGATCATATTCTGGTTGCTTTGATTCATTTCGTGTTGAGATTTTTTGCACGTACACGGGTGAACTGACAAAGCCTTGTATTCCATATATCTATAGTGTCTAGGGAGAGTCTTCAACCTCTATCCTCTATTTGTTCTAGANTGTTGAAATTTTTTGCACGTACACGGGTGAACTGACAAAGCCTTGTATTCCATATATCTATAGTGTCTAGGGAGAGTCTTCAACCTCTATCCTCTATTTGTTCTAGATCTAAACCATTCAGACCAGTGGAACACCTTGCTGTCCACAGGAGGTGAAACATTCCAGCTAACATACCTATCCCCAAAATTATATTAAAAAAGTGTTTAAGACCTATACGATATTTCAAATTTAAAGCAATTTCATTGGCTAACACATGATGACATGGAATCTGAATTAGAGTTAAAAGTCCCATTTTGAGTTGAAACTTCCTCTAATTCGGAAAACAATGCTTCAACAGATGATAGGGCAAGCCAAGTCAAACTGGAATTTATAGATTTTTTATGCACTCTAGGCCTATAGGACTAATGTCAAAACTTCCACAGGTTNTTGGAAAACAATGCTTCAACAGATGATAGGGCAAGCCAAGTCAAACTGGAATTTATAGATTTTTTATGCACTCTAGGCCTATAGGACTAATGTCAAAACTTCCACAGGTTTTATACCTTTTCAACTAGTATATGGACTAGAAGCTACCCTCCTGATAGAATGTGAGATCCCTTCTTTAAAACTTGATGTGGAACTATTACCCAATACCACTATAGATGAAGAAAGATTCATGTATCTGAACAAACTTGATGAAACTCAATGGGATGCTGCCTTAACCAATGAGGCACATAAATGGAGAATGAAAATTCAATATGACAGTATTGTCCAACCCTGTTCCTTCAATGAAGGAGATGTGGTCTTGACCTATGAACAGAAGCATGATAAGTTGGGGGTAGGTAAATTCGAGTCTATGTGGCATGCGCCCTATATTGTCAATTGTGTTTTAGAAAAGGGGGCATATGAATTGGTTGATTATGACGGGATACCTTTGGGAGAGCCTCAAAACGGGCTCTACCTTAAAATATACTATGCTTAGGTTAGCGTAAGGATATTTGTACATATTGTGTATAGTTTTCTATGTGTCTCAAGATTTGAGAGGTGTGTATTTTGTGTGATTTGAAATGTGTTTTTCATAAAACCCTACTTATGTGTGTCTTTTTTCTGATGGACAGATGACCTCCTACATTGGTTTTGCCGATGGTACTCATCGATATACACTTAATATTGCATCAGTAGCCTGGGTACTGTACTCTCCTACAACCGAGCTGGTGAGTTCAAGGGGTGTTCTTTTAGGTCCCTCCACCAATAATTTGACAGAATACCAAGTCATGGTTGGATTAGCGACAGAGGCCCTAGCTTTTGATGTAAGAGAAATTAGGGTTTATCTAGATTCCGAATTAGTTGTCCAACAACTTAATCGAGTCTACACCATTAGAAATCCCACACTTCTTCGTACTTTCCGAAGGGTTAGGTTGTTATAAATTTCTTTTGAGCAGGTCACGTATCATCACATTCCAAGACAATTTAATACTGTGGCAGATTCCCTAGTTAACTATGTCTTGGATTGGCATATTGGTCATACTTAAAAAATCGATTGGAAGCATAAAAACATGTGTAAATTCATAAGTATATAAATCATTCCACACATCACCTTTTCCACACACGACTGTAAATATAAAATTATGTCATATATATATATATATATATATATATATATATATATATAAGTTGTAGCACTGAGATACAAAATTTGGGCTGAAGCATCTCTAGCTTTCAGTTCCCGTTCGGGACCATAAAAAGTTTAAGATACATATACATAAGGAAAAATATGAAGCTTTGAAGCTTTCATTAATACATATACAAAAAATGATAGTCAAGGCAGACTAATTCTCCTGGTGCTGATGGTAGCACACAATGGCCTGTGCCACTCTACAAAGTAGTATGGAAAACTGTCTGGAGACACCTATGGTATGACGTTGATAACACCTAGGAACCTCATCAGTGGTCATATCGGGGATACCCACAGTCAGCTGCTGCATGTTCTCCTCAAGATCTCCAAGCTCTTCCTCAGCTTCGGAGCAGTAAGCCATCATATCTCGAGTACCTGCTCACCTAGCAATAGGCAACATCCCAACTCGGAAGACAGACCCGATGTCTACATGAAAAGAATTTTTATCTCAGTACTACAGAAAACATAAAAATGAAATAAACATAAAATTTCAAAAAACGTAAGTGGATAATGTCTTCTTACCTCATTCATCCCACACTTCCCCCTCAGGCACTACTAGCTCTGGGCCATTTCAGAAATATGCCTCCTCATAGGCATAATCTTCCACCATGAGTAGTTGGTTCCTCAACCAGCGAAAGAACCCAAAAATGTAAGTGACTTTAGGTCCTCCAACTCTGAGGTGAGGCATAGCTGTCACCCATGCAAGCATCCTCAGATCTTCAGGATCCAATTTGGTAATATTTACATGGGTCCTCATGTGAGGTACCCACTGCAAGATTAAAGAAACCACCACTTCTTTGTAACAAAACTACTTTAGTGTCCCTCTTTTGCATTTGTTTAGTTGACTCTTCAGACATGCCAACATGCCTTCACACCAGTTGAAGACAGTTGGCTCCATGCACTGCAAAGCATAAAGCATGTGAGATTTGCTGGTAAGGTGGGAATCCCTAGTACCTGCCACCTTGCCAATGGTATATACTACTTTCCTCAATCGATGTTGGCTAGGTCATTCACTGCTTTGGCATTTGGAAATTCATGTTCCCTTTCTTTCCAAATGACCATGGTATACCTGCAACATACCAATTGTTGAAATCAGTAAATGTATCATGGCCAAGAGAAAGAAAATATAAATGACATCATAAATTAAAAAGCAAGTTTCAAAACAAGGAAAAATATTTTTTGAGTGACCTAGGTTTTATTTTTTCCTCCTTTCTCTCCCTGCAACACTGCTGGCTTTTGTGCACAAAGCACCGCGGTGCTATTACCCATGGGAGAAAAGCATCAAGCACTTGTCTACTGTGGATAGAGCGTCATCGATGCACCTTTCCCAACATGACAGAGCACCGTCGGGGATGCATACCGACGGCCAAAAACCCTTAAAAATGAAAAATGTTTCCCTCTACTATGGCTTAAAACCTCTAGGGAGATGATAAATAACCTATCCTACTTTTTCAAATAAAGATCTATCCTACATCTTGCCTTTTAAATCATTTAAAAACATTTTTGGAACTTGTAATTAAATGATGCAAAAGAGGAAAATGAAATCTATTGAGTATCAAAAGAGGAAAAGACCAAGTGTTTACCTCTTCTAAGAATAGTGAAGCAACAAGGAAGTGGACTGCCCTTGCCAAATCACCATAGGAACTCTTGCTACCTAAGCTAACTTCCAAAACATACCCAATGGTAAAAAACAAGTGGTAAAAACAACTTACCCACCCTTTTATTTATAGAAAGTTTTGAGTTTCCAAAGATATATTGTAATTTATTTTATTTTGGAATCCAAAATTATTTTGGCAAAAGTGGGTTTTTATTTTCACTTTTCTAAAGTTTTGGAAAATGACTTTTGATAGTGTTTTTTGAGTTTTTTCAGGTGAACAAGGGATCATGGTTACATTTTGGGCTGCTTTTGTCTTTTACGAGCTTAGGGCAAAACGAAAAAGTACTAAGCATTGTTTACACTTTTTACATGCTCATTAAAAATCGAGTAGAAAGGTGTCGAGTATACTTTTTCACTTTTTCAGACTCATAAAAAATGGATTATGAAAAAGCAACTTGGTTCGAGAGTTATATTTAAGCTCTTTTTAGTCTCCTCAAAACACAAAAATATTACCAAGTGAACTTGTTGCGTTCACAGTTGTAAAAGAATCAGAACGATCGACTAGTCAGGGGTAGGTTATCTCTTTTTCAGACCGACTGGCCTTATTTAAGAAAAAGGACCTTTTGGAGTCTTCTTAGTCATTTTAGACTCTCTAAAAATGAAAACACAAATGAGTTTTCTTTCATCGGACTCACAAAAATTACATGATGAAAGACCCTATTCGAGAATGAGCCCCTCCTTTCTCAGGTTCGTAAAAAATATGAGAGTGGACTCATCACTTGATGAGCTTCAATGAGTGTCTGTTACCCTCTTTGGACTCGTAAAAATTAAAAGAGGCACTCACCTTTCGAGGTGGGGAGATTAAAGGAAAGGGGAATGGTTTTCATTTGTTTATATGGCAGTACTCTACAGTCCACCTTTGAACATGGCACCTATCTGCATTTGCATATATGAATAGCTGGGTTTCCAGCTTGTTTCCAAGTTGATCCACTTTTGTGAGTCACTTGACTCCTTTGAGTCATTTCAAAGAATGCTTTGTAAAATTCCTTGCATTACACCTGGTTCTATTCTTGTTTAATTTGAAATTTCCAAGTCATGTGTCATTCCATCAAATTGTTCAAAGGAATTCTCTCCTAATCATAACCTATTAGTAACTTTGCTTGTCCTCAAAAGCCAATCATTATCTGAGTTAGTCTGTTACTTCAAATCAGCTTTTGTTCATAGTTTCGTGTCACTGATGTGGGAATCATCATGGCCCTCCTGTGACAAGTCTATTCCTATCAACGTTAGCTCATTATCCAGGAATTATACCTAGAAACATAGACAGTACATTGGTCCTACATGCCTCAATGGTAGGTTACCTCGCTTTCAACGTGAGTTTACATCATTGAATCTTGATTGAAAGATCTCATCAAGTATTAGAATTCGAGTCCTTTATTCACATTCGATGGTATGTATTGTGATACCTTGGGGATCATTGACATCAATGATGATTACCCTCGCACTTGTTAATAGTTTACATTATTGACTAGTAATCAAGTGGTTTCTACCATGTTTGATGTCAAGACTTTGTAATCACATGGCTAGATTCATATTGTTTGGCTATTGGGATGAAGACCCTGAGTGGTTAGGCTTTCTCATTGTGATTTCCTATGCTCAGGTTGCATTTGGAGATCATTAACAGTCATGACACGGATCCACATTCTATATTTGGTGGTTGTGTTCTATATCTGACATTGAGAGGCAAAGATCTACCTTGTATATCTCGTAGCTATGTCCTACTTCTTGTAGCAATTATTCATGGATCTATAGTGTATTATTGGTAGCCATGACATGGTCATCATCATAGATCTGTAGTGTATTGGTCTGCAGCTATGATTGGGTTAGATAAAGTCAGTTATTAACCCTATATGAGTCTATCTCTCTTTGCCTTTATATCAGATGGAAAAATTTGCAAACTATTTCACCTATCACCTTCTTCTAGCTTCATACTTTGGGGGCCATTCTGTTACACTTGAAAATCTCACTTCTTGTCAGCCTTTAGAAGAGTTTCAAGTTGCTCGTTAATCTCCTAGAAAACCTGGTCTGGGTCACCCTGAGCATTTTTCTCCTTGACCTAGAAGGGACGACACTCCCTTACATTTTGCATAGAGCATCACCGACGCCTGGCTCAATTTAGCAAAGAGCACTGATTTCCCTCTTTTTTGGAAAAAACCCTAGACTGATTCTATGTCCAGTTTATCTAAAAGCGTCAGTGGTCAGTCAAGAGAAAAAATAGATGTTTCTAGAAGCTTCTGTATGGAATCCTTCATGGAATTAGTTCCTGTATGCCTAGGAGAGGTGGCATTCACCTCCCTCACCTATAGGGATCTCATTCTATCCTTTTGTCAAGTCATCCCTTGGGTTCTAGGCCTATAAATGGAGCCTTCATGAGAAGAGTAGTGGAGGCCAGAAAAATCATCCTTAGGCTGCTAGTTTGAAGTTTGATCAAAGGAAAAGTAGAGGTAGATTATGTTTGGATAGGTCTTCATAGTTAGAAGAGATTGTATACGTTCTTGATTGAGATAGAAGCCATTGACATCAAGGCTTTTGGTTGTACTTCTTTCTCATCGATATATTAATACAAAGACATTTCCCTTTCCTATATTTGATTGTGTTGTTTTTAATTAAATATTATTGGACTCCTTGATCACCAATATGGATATTCATTTATCATGATGCTCTCATCTCTTTTTAGTTTGTCTTGTGATCTATTCTACAGGTATTGAACCGTTGCAGGGACTTTTTGGAGAGAAGACAAACAGATCCGAGGTTGAGGTATAATAGTTTTGTGTTAATTGATTTGATTATCTAAGGAAAGGTTATGATGTTGTGTCTTTTTGTTCTGTAGTTGTGTTTTACATTACAGAGGAACAAGTAGTGTCAGCACTGGTTGAGAATTTCTATTAACAAGATTCTTGGCTTGATGGGAAGTAGTGGTTTTTGAGATCCGTAGGAAAATGGACTCCTAGATGTAGCTATATATTGACCATTTTGTAGTAATATTTATTGCTCGATGAGATTCAAGAGCATTAGACATAGAGCCTAGAGCGGTGTTGCAGGTGCAACTGTTATCCCCCCCCCAAAAAAAAAAATTAGGGCCCCCCTTATCTTTTTAGTTTTTTATGTTGGTAATAACTCCCGATTAATTAACTATTCCAATGCAAAAGCCTATACTTATACAAATCTCCTGGAGGTTGGGTTTCACCTTCCGCTCAGCCTGTTTGGCTTCCTATCTATTCATATTCCTATTTTTTATTTATTTACAATAATCCTGATGGATTATTCTAACAATCCCCCTCTTAATCCGAAGGGGTGTTCATAAGTCCGAGCATGTTTCTGAATCTTTCAAACTTTTCTCGTCCAAGTGCTTTGGTGAAGATGTCTGCAACTTGATCATTTGTGGAACAATGTCGAAGATGGACTGTCTTGGCCTCTACATGATGTCGAATCAAATGATACTTTGTGTTGATGTGTTTGGTTCGATCATGGAATCTAGGATTCTTTGCTAGCTTGATTGAAGAAGTATTGTCAACCAACAATGGAGTGGAGTTCTCTTGTTTTTCTTGCAAATCTTCAAGTATATTCCTGAGCCATACTATTTCTTTCATTGCTTCAGCTGCAGCCACATATTTTGCTTCTGTTGTTGAATCTGCTGGAACTGACTGTTTGCGAGATCTCCATGAAACAGCTGCTGATCCAAGACTCATAGTGTATCCAGAAGTTGATACTCCTATCTCCTTATCGCCATCAAAGTCTGAGTCTGAGTACCCAATAAGTTTGAAGTCATCCACTTTAGAGTACTTGAGTCCCACGTCTTGAGTCCCCTTCAAGTATCTTAGAACCCTCTTTGCAGCTGACTAGTGTCCTTCACAAGGTTTATGCATGAACCTTGAAAGTATGCCAACAACATAAGAAATATCTGGTCTAGTTGTTGTGAGGTAGATAATACTTCCTACAAGTTGTCGACACTTGGTCGCATCTTCAAATTCTTTTCCTTCGCTTGATGTGAGCTTCATTTTTTGTTCCATTGGAGTAGATATAGGATTGCAATCTGTCATGCAAAATTTGTT
>LPNX010452649.1:22809-67672 GCA_001517045.1 Pseudotsuga menziesii
AGTATGTAATTTTGCTTCTACCCCCTCTGCCTCTGAAATTTCTTCTTCTTCTGCCTCTCTCTTTTCCGCAATCTCCCTTAGAAGGGTCTTTGGATTGGTCTTTGCCGGCAAGGGCAGCACCAATACTAGATGCCAAAGAGTGCATCTTTACAACTGTTAGTGTAATTTACAATAATAAACTTGATATGACAAAGAGAAAAACAATAACCTTGCAGGTCTACAGTCTCTGCCAAGGTGATTTACAATCTCAACTTCAGGTTTTAAAGTGATACAATGATAGTATCGCAGCTTCAATTTGCAGAAATACAGGGAGAAGAAATTCAGTACAGGGTCTTCCAAAAGGCAGCAATGCAAATGGTGAAACCAGCAAAAAGGACAACAACTTTCAATATATACTCAACTCCAAAACTATAGCATATATTATTGGAATATAAATCCAAAACTCATGCAGCATATATTATTTCAATATACTCAGCTCCACAACTCAGTGATATCAATCACCAGAGGAATTAGGGCACAAATTAGGGTTTTTGGCACTTCCAATGGTCACAGGCAAAACATAAAAATTATGCAGCTCTTCAATGCAGCATGTAAACTCAATATATGCAGCATATAAACTCAATATATACCTCAAATTATAAAGTTGGTCTCACTTGCTTACAACCTCCCGCATAAAACTAGGTCAAATTATATAGCAACTGTCTGATATTCACGCAATATTCATATGAAAACTCAGCAATATTCACGCTGTCTCTTCAGCGCATTCCCACGCAGTCTCTTCACATTCCTCACCAGTCAGACTTTGCAGCTCATATAAGTCACAGTCCTCTTTCAAACAATGCAAATGAAAAAATTTGCAGACTTTTCACTTAAACTCCATGCATAGAAATTAGGGTTTACTTCAAAAATATCACAATATATCAAAATATTCACGTAGCTTCACCATTCAACTCACAACGCAGTCCATAGGTCACTGAAAGCACCTGCATCTACAGATCAACGCAGTCAATATATCACAACGCAGTCGATATATAGATCAACGCAGTCTTCAACAAGTGATACCATCATATATCACAACGTAGTCGATATATAGATCAACGCAGTCTTCAACAAGTGATACCATCATATATCACAACGCAGTCCCAAAACGCATTCTCCAATCTTCCTCTCAACACCACGCAGTTGTCTCCTCCAGCGCGTGAAGGCACTCTTCACGCAGGTATTCAACGCAAGTATATTACAACTCTCCACGCATGTAGTGCACCAGGGTTTAGTCTTTAATACAAAAACTTGGAATAAAGAGCAGTCATGAAGTGATATTCAAATGAGGATTATCACACAGTCGTTTCAAATTCTTCTACAAGACGTAGCTCCACACAGCGCCTTCACCATTCTGTCTTCAACGCTTCACCATTCACGCTCCAATGCACAGCTTTCTCACTGACTCCTCCAACGCATATATTATTTCTTCAACGCAATATATGGATAGCACACAGTAGCAGAAGGCCTTCAGAGTCAAATCTACTTTGGGGCCTTCACGCAGAGACAGTCTAGGCAATATTCCCAAAGGCATCTTTAAGCCGTTCAGACCCCCCGAATCATTCTTTCATTGCAGGGCTGGGCATATTCTATCTGTGAAGGACATCCGTACTAGTTCTAGGGCTGTTATGGATTTAAGCAGAAGTCGTGTTAAAGCGGAGGCTTTAGGGCAGAATTACGGTGACAGGGTTTTGGGTTCACACGAATGGGGACAACAAGTGAGTAATTGTCTCTGATATGGATTCTGAGAAGCCAAATGCCGAGGAGAATGGTAGTAGCAGATATATTGTATGTAGCACGCCAAAATAACTTCTTATACAAAATTAAGGTTACACTCCAGAGTTTTCAACGCACCAGAGATCACGCAGAGGGCGTTCATCAGGTGGAATAACTCAAAGCAGATATAAACTCACAGATATAAACTACTCCAGTAGCAAGCATACCTCAAAGCATATACTCAACGCAGAGAACGGTAGGGAAATTCAACTTAGGGTTATGTAATTCAAAAAATTTAGCAGAGAATAAAAGCAGCAGATGGAGTAACGCATACATTGCATGCGACTCCACTGGCAGACTGATGGAGCAGTCTAGCAATGGACTGGCAAGCAGAATGCCAGTAATGGGCAGAAATGTAGCAGGAGTTATGGCAGACAGCCCTGCTCTGATACCACTTGTTGGTAATAACTCCCGATTAATTAACTATTCCAATGCAAAAGCCTATACTTATACAAATCTCCTGGCGGTTGGGTTTCACCTTCCGCTCAGCCTGTTTGGCTTCCTATCTATTCATATTCCTATTTTTTATTTATTTACAATAATCCTGACGGATTATTCTAACATTTTATAACGCTTAGAAAGTATAAATTTTTCACCAAAATTTGTCCCATAACTTAAAAGTTTGAAAAAATGAAAGTTGTTTTCCTTGTATCGGATGCACTCTTAACATCCTTTCTGATGTATCGAGTGCACAGTGTTCTAGCTAGTCGATATTTCCTATCGGAAGCATTCTGAGATCTCTTTGCAATGTATCGAATGTATTCTTGTCTATTGTATTAGAAAAGGTTTAGCAAATATTCTGGGTGCTTAGTTCAAAACTGTTTCGACACACCAGATCACCCATCTTCTATCTGTTTCCGATATCTGCAGAAACCTTGTCAATTTTTCTTCCGCTGTGTTGGTTGTTTTATTTCGGAGTAGTCCGAGAGCTTAGTGGTTTTCTTGGCCAACATTTCATATGCGGAGTTCAAAGTTGATCCGATGCCTTCCTGTAGGCGTCTCCAATGCCGGTGCGATCTTAGTTAATTGGCCTACCGATGGTTGTTTTAGCTATTTTGGTGCTTTTCACCCAAAGCTCCCAGGCCCATTCTTCTTAAGTTGTCTGATGCTTCACATCTTCTAGTAAGTTCGCATTCGATGTAAGCTTCTGGCTTCTTTTTTTGCCACCCGAAACCTATCATTTCACCGACATTCAAGCTTATTAAATCCATCGAGTTTGTTTTATGGTCATTGTTCACCACGTTCTTGGATAATTGGTGCTAAGGAGCTGTCAGCATCTGAGTGGTTTGTTTACCAGTGAAGGTCACGCTCATCCTAGTCATCCTTAGGACTTTCCAGGTAGGATTTTTCTCCACCCCCGTTACGTAGTGCTTTTTTTATCACGGCTTGATAGGGTTAGGGCAATTTTCTTGTGTCGTGAGGTTGTTTCAAGGAAGCGATGGTAATTTCCATTTAGGTGGGCTCGTCCTGGGTCATATAGGGTGGACGACGCTTATCTCACTTGCTAGCCCTAGTTCTTTTTGCAGCCGTCCATTACTTGTTCTCTGACAGTTATTGGAAGAAAGAGGGAAGGGTGCAGATGAGCGTTTCACCATCTGCACCACCCCCTCATCTTCTTCACCATTTTAAGCAAAATACGCAGTCGTCAGTCAAGTGCGGTTAGGTTTTCATGGGATGCCAGGGGAGGGATTTTATGTTGTGGGCAAAGACCAAGTTTAGGGGTTAGCAGTGTGGTGTTTTCAGGGTTTTCCCATTGTTAGTATTGATACCTGTAGATGTAAGGTCGTAGTGAAAAACTAGGGTTTTCCCAGTGGAATTTTTTCTTGTCAATTTGTGTTTGAACTAGATTTGAAAGCTTCCTCCTTTTTAGCTTCATATACATACAACACATTTTGGTTTGGGTAGAAGGAAAAGTTGTTTGACATGCATCATGATGAGTTGGTAATGTTCTGGTTAACATCGTTGTTGATTTCAGTATATAGTTTGCTATTTATATGTGTGAATATACTAAATCTGATTTGTATGATCAACACAAGTCCATCATCCACACAACAACATGCCTTGGAAATAGAAAAAGAAGGCACAAACAACAGATGAAGAACCAGAGGTAGAAATAATAACCTAAGTCTAGGTTATCTATGAAGACACTAAAGACATCACTGGTATTGATCCTGAATATAAATGGGGAGAAATATAGTGAATGATCTCAAATCAGAGTGTCCCAAAGGATGGATTTGAGGATTTACCTATTTATGTTAATATCAAAAGATCAGCAATCATGAAGGTGGCTACACAACCAGAACTTTTTCCTTGTTCAAAGGTAATAGGATGGATCCTTCCCAGGGATGATGTGACAAGGATGATATAGGCTAACACTGAAGGGAGGGGTTGTGATTCTTATAGTCTAGCATATGTATCCATGGCCTACAAGTTGCCGACACCCCAGAACTATTTGACTGAAGGATGGTTAAAAGACCTTAATCTAGATGTCATGGAGACCTTCAAAAGGATGATGATCCTAGGAAAGAATTTTCATACGAGTCCTTTAGGGGAGTATGAAACAGAAATCCTTCGTACTCCATACAGGTTGATAGCCGTGATGTTAAATAGGATATTTAGGAGAGCCAATGGAAATAATTTCAAAATAGGTTGGGTACCATTAATATTTTTTGTAGCCACTCAAGGTACCATCTTCAATTGGGAAAACATAGTGTCTAACAGTTTCTCTTCCTACATAAGTGCAGCACTGGGAGGAGTCTCGTACAAGAAAATAGAGTTCTATATGAGCTCAATTTTGATTGATTGTATTTTATGCATGCAGCCATTCCCAACACTGAAATTCCAATGGGATAAGGACCGGTCTCTTGCATATGCTGCATACCAATTATTGTGGGATCACAAGTATTACAGTCACTACAAGAATATTTGTGAATATTTTATCATGCCATTGTACACATTGATTTTCCTTGTTGAGTGTAATTGCATGTCCGAGGAGGCTTTGAAGGTTGTGAAAGATAATGGACACTATTACTTGACTGAGGAGGGTTTGTATTTGAGGATGTTTGGTGGGTTGAGGGCTCCTTCCCTTATGCCTAAGTATGCTATAGATTATGTTATTCATAAAGAGGTAGTAAGACACCTATACATTGATGGAGCCGGTAACTTCATGTTCAAACAAAAGAAGGTTGTGTATCCTCTAGTCCCATTTTATATAGGGAGTTACAGGTTTTCCAAAGTAAAAGGTGCAGTGGAATTCGTGAAGGAGCTAGAATATTTTCACTTTGGTGAAATGATTTTCCATAGAAATGACTACGAAAATAAGGTTGTTGATTATTGTACTGCAGCAGGGGTACATTTTGAGTATCCATACTTTTGGGATAAATATGAATAATATTTCCGAAATGCTCAAAATATGACAGCTTTGAGAAGGAGGTTTAAACAAAATATAAATACGGTTGGTGGAAAGGGAAAGGTTGCTAAAGAATAGAAGAAGCAAGAAGAGGAGACTGCCAAGAAAAGACAAGAGGAGGCACACAAATTAGCCCAAGAAGAAGAAGAGTGATTGAGAGCAGAAGAAGAAGAAAAAAGAAAAGCAGTGGAAGAGGCCAAGAAAAGAATAGAAGAAGCAGAGAAAAGAAAAGAAGAAGAAGAAGTTCAGAGAAAGAAAAAAGAAAATGAGAGGTTAATATTAGAAGAAGCTGATAAACAAAAGGAGCATGTAGAAGAAGCAGCTGAGGAGTTATGAAAAAAGGCACACGAGGAACAAAACTATGCAAATCAAGAGCAAACTCAGCCTTATGCTGATACAGTAGAACCCTCTATTCCATCTAGTAGCATCGTGGGAGGAAATCCAGTTTCAGCATTAGGAATTGAATTAATCCCTTTTATTCCAATGGAAGAAGATGAAGTTCCTAATCTGAATACTATTTTCTACGACAAAGCTAAAAGGAGAATTGTCAGGAGAACGAAGAAGAAAGTGAACACTAGAGGAAAGAAGGGAGTTATGGTGACTGAAAACATAGTGGTTCATGGTACTGATAAAGATCTGAGATTAATGGCAAGGGATGGTGTAGCAACAACCCTAGATATTGAAGACAATGTTGATAAAATAATGATGGATTTGGAACAATCTTAGAAGAAGATTACTCAATTGAAAGAAACCCTGAAAAGGGAAAGAGATGAAAGTCAAAGTCCAAAGAGAAAGTACGAAGACATGCTTAGTGAGATTGAGGAGTCCAAGGTAGAATGCCAAACCTTACACTCAGACAAGGATGCTTTGGTCTTATAAGTAAGCAATATTTAAAGAGAGTCCAAAAGGAAATATAAGTCCACCTTGTTAGAGTTTGAAAGACTTCAGCAAAGACATCAGATCTTAGAAGTAGAATGAGACAATTTGAAATCATCAATTGAAGAATTCAGTAAAGAGAAAGGAAGTCTGGAAAATAAAGTGGTAGACTAGAGATGCAAAAGACTACTGCTGAAGGGAAAGCTAATCATTATGAAACTCAAGTAGTAGCATTGGAGACCCATAAATCTTCATTGGAAGTTTCATTAAAAGCAACTAATGAACATAAAATAGATATTGAGCCATTGAAGAAGCATGCTCTCACACTTATAAGTAAAATTCATTAGATGCAGCTTCAAATGGTAGAGGAAATGTTGAAATTTCAGCAAGTAGAGACAAGGCTAGAAGAAATTGTGAGTACAACTTCTTACTTTTTAGACAGGACCCAGGATATCCTGGAAATTATACAAGGACGTTTGAATTGGTTGGAAACAACCAAGGAACCTCCAGTTGATGCACCATCAAGGACTTAGAGACAATGAAGCTGGAGTATGAACTAATTGAATTCGAGAGTAAAGTAGCAGAGGAATTGGTAAAGGCAGTCCGAAGGACAAAAGGTGTTTGTGCAGAATTCTGCAGAAAAATTCTCATAACTTACAATCATTGTCAAACATCTGCTAAGAGAATGTCAGAAGAATTTCCTGATCAGGAAGGATTTTTGAGGCAATTCCAGGTAAGATGGAAAGAGGATGAACAAGGTATTTAGTTGGTCAAAGGTTTGGATGAGAAGGTGCTGAAAACTAGAATAGCACAGGAAGCAGTTAGCAGTCATTTATTGGAAGATCAACTTCATTTGATTCCATCCAGAGTGGCAAATATAAAATCTCAAGTTTCTAAACATGAGATCACTATCAGATTCCTAGAGCCCTTTGGTTTCGAGACTATAGAAACATATGCAAATATTTGGAAGAAATTCATAAATGATTTGGCGAGGCCCACTTAGTTGGCTTATTCAAACGATTGTTAAATTATGTAATATTTTGTATTTATCCTTTTTCCTAAATGCATGCACTAGAAGACAAATTTTTGTAAAGGAAGAGTCAAGGGAAGCCCAAAGGGCTAATGGGGCAACTCAAAGGTTTTTGTTTGTATAAATAGAGGTGAAATAGATGTAGAAAATGACATTTTTTCAGGCTATATTTCTAGAAATGTTATTGTAAGAAGAACTACTTCCTCTTATAATAAAGAAGATATATTTTCTGCTGGAGAAGGCATTGTGGAGACTCAAATGCTTTCCATATATTGGTTGAATGTGAACTAATTCTATTTCATCTTTTTCGATGAACGATGAGATCGTTCTAACTTACACAGTATATTTGAGTAATGAATGTTTTAAATGACAATGAGCTACCTCTTTGTTTATCTTTCTACTTATATTCATGTATTATGAAATATGAAAAACTATCTATAATATTCTAAATGCATGTTTTACAGTACATTACTCATCATTAATTACAATTTTTCTCCCTAGGGATAGGATAGATAGAATTAGTTAGCATTAATATAAGTTGATCTTTGTTTATGATTTAGAAGCGAAAGAGGTAATATGAGAGGTAAGAACCTATGAATCACATTGTGAGACTCTTCGTTATCTCTGTTGATTGCACTAAGTTGGGCACTTGCATATCATACATAAACATAAAACTAAAAAATATACTTAAACAGTGGACCGGGCCGCAACCGATAAAACAAGCTTTAACTGTTACTTGAACTACGGTAGCTAGACTACAAACTGGATGGATTCCCCATACCAAATAATAACGAGCTAATTGGGAACTCTTATTGGAGAGAATCCATACTATTATTACCTGATATTTTCCAGGCCTCAACTAGCGGTTGTATCCATTTCTGTGAACTTGTTTTCAATCATATCCAAACATATGTTGAGTTGTAGAAATGTGTAAATATTGTTAGACCAAAATTCATAGTTGGCGTTGGTCAACATTGGTCCAAACATCTGCCTGAAATTTGAGTTTCTTGAACTGGTAGTACCCATATTCTTATTATTGTTTACTCAATTAAGATGGATCAAGTAATTTGATAGAATATTTGGTCCTTTAATACAATGACGTAGCTTCTAGAGCTAGCATAGTGTGTCATAGGGTGCGTTGAGAAAAAACACTCTAAGTGAATATTGATTGATGCGTTTTGGACTAAAACCAAGTGTGTCGATGGTGTGCTTCTTCTGAGTAGAGTTGTGTCGATTGACACGGTTCTCCTTAACAATAGGTGCATCGATGAAAGATGAAGCAGTTCCTGATAGGGATAGGATACGTCGATGTTTCAAGAGGGAAAGACAAAAAAGAGATATTCCCTGATGCCTCCACGTTGATGTGTTCTTGTATCGATAAACAACCTTCAAAAGCTGTGATATTGGGTCTGTATGTGTGTGTGTTTTCCACTTTGTGAAAAGGATTTCCCAAAACAAATATGAAAAATGGATTAGACCATGCGTTTTCATACCATGTCAAAGTTTACAAAATAGTAAGAGTAAAGGCCAGAAAAATGGTGGGAATATTGATTTCCATCTCATTACTAAGCATAACCATACATAATATTATATCACAGCAAAACCATGGGAGAATACCATGAGACATAAAATGCCATGGGATAGTAATTCTAACTAAATAATCAAAGTGACCAACCAACTAGTCAACCATTGAACTGATTAATGTAGTAATTACCACTAGTGAACCAACGAGATTACAATTCTTAACATTCTACCATTTATAAGATCACTTATATTTCCAAACGATGTCTATATAAAAAACCACTCTTTCTAAGACATAAAGTGTCTGACACCACCTTGAAAGGATATCTTAACCTGTTTACCAGATTCAACAACAATATTTCTTCTAAGAAGCATTCAAAAGTCTTTAAAGTCATTTACTATGTGAAAGTAATATTAGCTAATTTATAGTAATTGGTATTACTCTTTCATAGGAAGATTTGCTGATTTATAGTAATTAATATGGAGAGAGTTATAATGTTTAGTCCTCTTCCGAGGAGGAGGAGGATATCCATAAGGAGAAATCCATGTTAAACATCGAGATCGACAGAGTGTCAGAACTTGATCCATGATGAATCAACAAAAATAAAAATACTCAACTAGTTACGATCCCTAGAGCAAGCTAGTGCAAAAAGAACACACCCCTAGGAAAATATAAGTCAGATGCAAAAAATCCAAGAGGGAGGATAAATGAGCTCCCGGATGAATCAGGTATGTCTCTCCTAGGACAGGCATGAGACTCCCATACACTACAAGCGGAGGTGTGTAACCAATTATAGTGGCCCTCAGCTTCAACACATATAACAACTGTGTTGTACGACCCCTACATGCCCATGACACTCATAAAACAACCTCTGCAAGTACCCATTGTGATACTTAGGTAAGGAAACTAAGGTCACCCCAATATAACTAATGTTCAAGCGAACAGTTGTATGCGGGATCTATCGTATGGGCAAGGTAGCAAATCCCGAAGCTCAAAAGAACCAAAGGTACCTCAAAATCCCCTAGATATGAATAAGATCCTAGATATATCTCTGGTGTTTCACATAGAGTGGCAAGGGGCTATCCCCACCAAAAATGTGTACGATGCCTTGTCTTAACTCCCATGTAAGAGGAGCCTCCTAAGAACACTAATTAGATCAAGGATTTCTCTTCTCACCTAGACAAACGCCTAATTGTTTTGCTTCATAGTCTTGGAAAAATTTACTCACAACACCCTATTCCTAGACTCTACAACCTAAGCTTGTTGGTGCACCTCTATTAAATAAAAATGTGTAATCATTTTTAAGTCAAGCATTAATTTTAAGCGTTGTGATTACTCAAATATAATGAACGTACAACTAATGATATTATGAATAAGAAGTGAAATAGATATGCACACCTAACAAACGATGCCAAGTGAAATTTGTCTTTGAATATGAAAAAGGGGTATGCCACTACATGAAATGCATAAATTTCTCTTCAAATGCCAATGCAATATTTCCTATATGAAATCCTGAACACTATTTCATCTAAGCAAACCTAATTCAAGTACCATTTCCATGAAATGCATAATGCAAAAACATGCCAAAAATAAAATATTTTTTTATTTTGATTATGAATGATATGAAAATGCAACAAAAATACTCTATAAATCCCATACCGTGCAACAAGTATTAAACACATGCCAAACAAGACACTGAGACCCATAGATCTAATTCACTAATACCAAAACAAAAGAGAGAAAAATAACAAGAACAAATTTTAAACAAAAACAAAGAAAAAGAAGTGTCTAGTCAGTACAGAAGCAGTAAACAAGCATCACAGGAACCCAAGAAGAATCAACAACACTCACAACCCACCCATCATCTCTCAAACATCAAGATATCACTCACAAAGAAGGATATACACAACTGTTCACAGAAAACCTACATGTATATGCCATTGTAAGTACTACAACCCACATGTATACGTGACTATTACCTCTATGACCTATGTACAACAAGAGAAAGGTGGTAAAAAGGTAGGATAAGAATCATATTAATTCAAAGGAATACAATGGGATAGCACACTTCTGAAAATGACACAAAAACAAAGAGAAGCAGATAGAAAATCAAGTACATCATGCACCCAAAACCCAACAAAAAGGAAAGTCCTCTATGGAGTCGTCAATTTTGTACCAGAGAAAACTTTCTATGGCTTGGGGTGGACCACAACAGACAATATAACACTAGAAATCAGTCCACTTCCAATATGCTAAAGAGATAAACAAGCCTAACACTAAGGAATGAGAAGTGTACCTTGTTCCGGACATTTGTAGTAGATCCATGCTAAGCTTTCAATCACACTTGCATCTACATTTCATTCTCAACAACAACGAAACATATAAGAATGATAGACGTTAAGTGTTAGGACCTACTCTAGAATATATAAATCCAATATATAATTAAAGAAACTACATCATGGATAAAAATATTCATAGTTACACATATAATGGACGAGAAATGTATATTTCTATTAAATATAAACAGAAATATAAGTGACAAATTCTATCTGCACCTCGTAAAAATTGAGAAACCGAGTCTTCCACCTGAGCCTCCAACACTTCAATCCTCCATATCAATGGAAAGCTCACAAGAAAATGGAAATCTTGGGAAGAGCATCAATGGCTACTCAAAGGATAAATATATGCAGACTCAGGTATGCAAGAATGGGGCACAAATCCACTATAGTTCATTTTCTCTCACAAGTTCTTCTCCTCTAATGCATCCAAGTAGCTCAAGATATATCCCTTCAATAGGAAGTGAAGGGTCGAGTTGGAGAATTTCTAGGCATATGGAAGGCCAGTACTCAAGTTATTCATTACTTGATGAGGAAAACTCCAAGTATTTTATTTTTTAGCACATCTCTCGATGTACGCTAGTCATAGTGGATCAAGCTGTGTGTACATGCGGCTTGTATGTTGGTGACCCATGTATACAAGTAAATAAGACTTATTAAGGTAATTTTTGGATCATCAAAGTTATATTGAACAAAAGCGAGGTCCAAATAGTCTGCATAGGGACAGGGAAGGCCATAAAAGCATGATCCACCAAGTGTGGTAAAATCAGCTATAACAAATGAGAGGGACGATTATATTCTTGGTCATTTCTACTTTGGTTGAGAGTCTTCTGCTGGGGGATTTTGGCATAGATGGGACAATACATATCAATAAACCTAACATCATACTTGTTATAAATCAGTTGTCCCACTCTAATGAGATTGCCTTTCAGATTAGGAACACATAATACATCATGTATAAACTTCTTCTCATTATGTTTAATAAGAACATGAATGATGCCTTTTCCATGAGCAGGAACTAGATAATGATCACCTAGCTTGACTTTTGTATTGACAGAGGAATCTAAGCTAGAAAACAACAACTTATTACCTATCAATGATTTTTGTAGCCATTATCCAGTAACCATACATATGATTGATACTCTTCTTCAACTACATGACCTGAGAGGAACATGACTTCTGATGATCCTTCTTCAACATTTGAGACACAGGATCTACCACTGTTTTGGTCTGCTTTCTTCTTTCTACTGTGTCATTCACAATGGCGATAACTCTTGCAATAGTTTCACTAAATGTTGGACTTATTAGTCCACCTCTTGCCTCTCCCCCTCTAATTCTAAGAGTTGTGAGAGTGATTCAAATGATCTGAATGATCATGAGTGGTTCTATCCTTTGTAGAATGAGAACCTTTGTCTCTTCTACCTCATCCTCTACCTCCTTTACCTCTACCTCTGCTGAGGGCCTGAGTGTTGAATGCATTTGACAAAGAACGTTCTTCTTGATTGAGTCAAGATTCATGGGACAAAAGGGAAACCATTAACTCTTATATGGTGAACTAAGAAAAATCTTTATCTTCTTTCATAGAAGTAACAAACATATCAAACTTCTTGGTGAGATATCTAAGAATATTTTGGGAAAAAACTTTGTGTTCCAAATCTTTTCCATAGGTTTGGAATTGAGTCACAATGCTCGAAACCCGAGTCATAAACTGATTTACAGTTTCAGTTTCCTTCATTTTAAGACTTTCAAACTAGAGTCGAAATAAAAAAAGAGATATGCTTGATTCCTGCACACTGATGTGTTCCCGTCTCGATCAACAACCTTCAAAAGATGTGAGATTGGATCAGTATGTGTGTGTTTTCCACTTTGTGAAAAGGATTTTCCAAAACAAATACGGAGAATGAATCAGACCATGCGCTTTGATACCATGCCAAAGTTTACACAACACTAAGAGTAAAGAAGGGAGCACTAGTGCGCATATTGATTGCCTTCTCATTATTAAGTATAACCATACATAGGATTATATCACAACAAAACCATGAAACAATACCATGAAATAGAAAATACCATGGAACACTAATTCTAACTAAATAATCAAAGAGACCAACCAACTAATCAATCACTCAACTAATTAATATACTAATTACCCATAGCGATTCTTAACAATCTACAATTTATAAGATCACTTCTCTTTCAAAAAGATGTATGTATAAAGAAGCACTCTGCCTAAGACATAGAGTGTCGACACCGCCTTGAAACCACATCTTAACCAGTTTACCAGTTTCAACAACAATATTTCTTCTAAGAAGCATTCCAAAGTTTTGAAAGTCATTTACTATGTCAAAGTAACATTAGCTAATTTATAGTAATTAATATTACTCTTTCATAGTAAGATTTACTAATTTATAGTAATTAATTTGGAAAGTATTAAGCAGTCAATGTATATTAATTAATATGGAGAGTATTAAGCAACTCCGTTGTTGAGCATTGAAGGGTTAGGTAGCAACTGAAGCATTCAATAATGCTTACCCAATGAATATACACAATAATTCTGATATGGTATCTCATATATTAATTAATATATGGTATATTGTTTCATAGATAATTTGATATAGTTGTGGCCAAGTTTGACTATCAAACAAATTTTTTCACTTATCTGACAACAATTTTTTACGTTTAATCTAAATGAAGCAGTAGAAAACTTATTTATCTAACATTTTATTTATTTTTTAATATGCATATCAGATTTTTTTTTCAAACTAAAATGTAAGCGATGGTAAGTTTGAATTTGAATGAGTAAAGATGGATCTAAACAAGTAATATCATTTTTTTTCAATGAAGATATAATCCAAGACATGATTAGTGAATTGAAATCTTTTCGAAAGAAAAAATGATCTCAGTGATAAGGATAAATTTTATCACTCGTAAACATATTGTAATTGAAATGTTAACCATTAACTAGATACATAAGTTTATGAAAAACTTATAAGTAATCCAACAGTTTCAGGTGAACCCTCATCAAGATCATTCGAAACTGAATAAAGTCAAACATAATAATAATATGGCAAATTAAAATATCAACCATTAACTAGATACAGATATCTCAAGGAATAAAATCACGAGAATTAAGTAAAATGAAATAAGAATGAATAGAAAGGCTCTGTGTTGTACTGAATCAAAGAGATGGCAAGATTATCTGTGTGCCCGGCTTCTATTTCCAGGCCGTATGTATACACATGAAGCACTCCGCGCCTTATGGTACTCTGCGTCTGCTTCGTCCATAATGCATTGAAGCAGCTTCTTAACAGGTTCGCCAAATTTATCCACATTATTGCTTCCAAGAAATCTCCTAAAAGTTTCAACGTCCTTTTTTCTCATCACAAGAAGACCTCCATGTTTATAATGTGCTTTTGCAATTTTAAGACCAAATCGAAAGTGAGATGCTTCCATGAATTGGTTACCTGAAAGCATCAGTTCCACCATTCGGACTATGTGTCTTACTATATCCAAAATTTGTAGCCTCTCCTTCTGCTCCACATAGCTATGACTATCATTCGGATTATCTATGACTAAGGATTCAATTAAAGAGAGCGATTGGTCCAGTGCCATACTTATTATATGAATATTCTTAGCCTGGTCATCTGATCCACTGCTGTGAGAGCTGGTTTGACCATGACGAACTGCAGCTTTATGCAGATTTTCGAAACGGGAAATGCAAATTATCACCACTTTTACTAGAGCGTCCACGTAATCTTCAGAATCCAAGAGAAGGGACTTGTTTTTTATCCAACCAGCTTTCAGTGTTAACGACCCGTTATACAGATCTTCATTAGTTACATCTGTGACATTCTGGCGCATCAAGAGAGAGAGAGTAGTATCCACCACACAATTGCAGAAGGTTTTGCATTCAAAAATAAGATAACTTATGCAGTCGAAAAACATCCTTCGGTAAATTCTTAAAGCCATGCTCTGGATTTTCAAATACTCAGACTCTGCAAGGTCGTTGAGAATGTGTACAAACGCCCAAACAGACCGTTCAGGTAACGTTCGCAAATTGTTGTCAGTCAAACCAATGATATCCACGATCCTCGCCACTTCTCTGCACACTTCCTTGGTGTAATCACAATAATCGTAGTACTCACGACATAAATTAAGGAGGGGTTCATCTATTACCTGGAACAAGTATTCACAACCATTGATTGAGGAAAATGTGTCCCTGTTTTCAGCCCTGTACTGGCAATAGAGTCGGAGCAGATTAAATTTCTTCCACAGGGTCTTCCAATACTTATCTTCATGCATACTTCCTGTTTTCTCCGTGGTAATTGCTCTCGAACAATGAAAATCCAAATCCTGATGATGAAAACACAATTCACTCAAGAGATTCTTCATGTCTCTAGTGGTCAAGACATTGGTGTAGTCAGGAATAATCTCAAGACCTACAGTTAGGGTTTTGTTCTGAAGAATGTAATGCGACATATGTTGTCTCAGCTCAGCCTGAGGGACCGCTCTGTTAATGTCGAAGGGATTGCGAGTGTATGGATTGACAACGTCGTGCTTGTTGTCCCAAATCGTTTGTAGTGTCTTGCGATCATAAAGCGTCTGAGCAGGGTCTTCTTCCACATGCAGTCGAATCGGATCGTAAGCGAATTCTTGAAGCAATGTATCAACATATTCATCAGGAAGACCATTCGACTCCATTTCCGCAATTCGCTTGTAAAAATTTCCTTATTTCCTTCTGAGAAGTGGAGGAAGATGATATATGAGATATCATGACATATGTGAAGTGCTTTTATATATATTGCTCTTATATTGTGGAGTAGGCTAGATTGCTTGATGCACAAGTTTAGGGTTCTTTCCCTTGCAAACTGTTTGGTCGGATATGGTAACGGCCTTAAAGCCACAAAGTTTTATTAAGAAAGTCATCTTGAGCGGGATGAGCGCTCTTACAGAGTTATACATGAACACTTAATTAGGATTTTATCTTTCTTTTTTAATTAAAAATATTATAAAGGTGAGGAGTCACGCAAGGGCAAGGACCAAATGTGGAGATAAAATATATCTGATAAAAAATTGGAAGAAAATAGAGCTTGGGAATATAGAGAATTTAAGTCATTGTTGGAGAATTAAAAATCTTATAGGTGTGGAATTTTTTTTTTTATAAGAGCATCATGTCAAATTGAATCCATCATGTCACTTACAAGAGTAGAACCTAGGTGGGAAGGGTAACATTCATTCCTCCCAACCACCCATAGATGTGGAAATTAGACAGATGCTATGTATTGATGTGCAAGTTGCTATGGAATTGATGTTATATATTGTATATTGGTTACTATGCATTTGCTTCAATGTACAATTAAAACTTTTCCATTTGTTGTATTTTTAAGATGAATTCCATAGTGTATGACAATAATGTAATCATGTTTTCTTAAAGGACAAGGTAGATAGAGATTAGGGTTTCTACATATGGAGGCTATGTTTTCTCTTTCTTTGGGGTTAGGGTATTTTAGTGTTAGTGTTTCTTTGGGGTTAGGGTATTTTTAGTGTTAGTGTGTTTTCATGGTTTTATCATTTATGTCTTTCTGGTTATTGGGCAAGTTGTGCGAGGGTTTTGTTGTTAGGTGATGGTAAAGATTCTTCTTGTTTGATCTCACAGTTGGGTTTGTCTCTTCTCGATGTCCTCTAGGTTCGCCTTTCTCAAGAGATGTCCTTTTTTGGTGAGAGGTTGTTTTCTATTTTTTTCAGTGGAAAGATGGGGTCACTATATGTGGTAGATGAGATTAACTTTCTCTAGAGCCCTGCAAACAATTTTTTTTGGAGCAAGCTAGGTATATTCCAATGTGACGAGGAATATAGGGCTCTTATAAATGAATCCAAGGGTCATCAGATGCAAATTGGAATTCTCTATGGCACCTTGGAGGAGGTTGAGGGAGTCTAAATCTCATATTATACAGGGAATTCGACACCTAGGGATAAGGTGTCCTCAGTTTCAGTTGTGGATATGCCTCAGGAGATTGTATCATTGTCGCCTCATCTTGCTTCTCCCGCTTTTCCTCAAGGGGCCTCTAGCATAAGGGATAGAATATTCTGAGGAAACCTTCTCTGTAAAGCAGCAAGGCCTTTAATTCCATGAAACCAAAGGTTGGTTTAGAAAAAGAGGGGGCATAGGTTAATCAACTTTGGGGGTCAATGAAGTGTAGGCAGTTAAAATATTTAAATCTAAGGGCATGGAGCCACACCTTAATCCTAGTTCGTTATATCAACATGGAGAAAATAGTTACTCTCTCATCACTCGCTCTAGCACAAATGTTCTGATACTAGTCCATGTCAAAGAAATATGTGAACGGATGGTTGGAGGAGTAGTCGTATCCATTTCTGGTTATGTGTCCCTTACTCATTTTCTAGTGAATGAATAGTATTGCTTTCAATTCCAAAAAGAGCATGATGCTACCTAAATCTTAGGAGGTGTCTAGCTTTGTAGAAAAGGAAGTATTATGCTCAAGCGATGGCATACTACTTTTGATCTAGTGAAGGAGAAACTTCAATTGAGACATTTATGGGATTATTTCCTACCTTTCCCTTGCACCTTTGAAACAAAGAGGCCTTCAAAGATGTGGCAAACTAGATAAGGAAGTTTATTTTCTTTGGTGAAAGCTCATTTCTTTCAAAAGACAAAGGACTTGGGTGGATCTTAGTAAAGGTGGATATTCAAAAATGACTTATGAAGAATTGGAAATGTGTGGCAAGGAAACAACTTCATCTGAAAAATCAACTATTGGGAGGTGTCATTGAAGTTCCTCGTGTCTAATCAAGTGGGGAAACTAAGTTTCAAATGCCCTTGTAGGTCTTCTCTTCACTTAAAATTTTCTTTTTGTGGAGATGAAGTGAGCTTAAAGTCTTCTAAGCTAGGTCAAAATATTTCAGACTCTCAGATTCCAAACAATCCCCCACTCATGTCTTCTTGTTTGGACATGGCTACTTCTCTTCTCAATAAGTTTTAATCCTTATCTCCTTTGTATTTAAATCCTTGAATGAGAAAGATATTGATTTCATCAAATCCTCCAAGTTGCTCTTGATATTGGTATTAGGGAAGAGGGAAAGGTTTCTATTGGTAAACCCTTGGATAACCTTCCTCTATATTCTCTGGTGTCCTCAATTGTTTCCTTAAACCTTTATGGTTTTGTGTTGGACACTTTCATAGCCTACAAGTTGGGTAATGATTGTTCCCTTGATGGTATTCATGGTTTCGGAGTGGGGCACATGCCGGAGGGTGGTCCAATAGTGGTAGAGGCCTTAGGGATCTTGTGGTGTCAGGTAACACTCCTCAAGTTAGGATCTTGAACTATCTCTTGAGCCTTCCTTCCCTCCTCAAGTTAGGATGGTGTGGAGGAAGAAGGGAGGTACTGCTGCTAATCCACTGTCGACTAGCTAAGGACGAGGGAGGAGAAGGGAAGTCAATAGTTATGCGAGGGGAGCGAAAGGGAGAATTACCCCAGCTCAAAGTCAAGCTCACACTGTTGCTACCTTCTTTTGCGATCGTGTTCCAATAGTGGTCCGTGATGAGATTGACACAATAGAGAAGGAGCTATGGGAAAGGGTTAAGACTGCACTGATGGAGGAGATCCAGGAAGAAGTTGAGGAGTGGGTGATGGACCTAGGAAGTATGAGGAGGAGGGTGTACGCCTATGAACACCTAATGATGGCGTATTGGGTCGTGAAGAACCTCATGTCTCATGTGACAATGGAAGGAAAGAACAAGCGACAAGGGGATTAGAAGCGGTTACAAGTATCGAAGGAACATCATCAAGATTACCATCTGATGCACAAAAGGGCTGATCTCATTGCCAACAAACTGGGTCTAAAATTTTACACCCCACCTCCCCCGGATGGTGATGGAAGAGAGACCAGTAAGGAAGAAGGCAAGAAGTTGGTAGATGATCTAGGAGAAACATGGAAGATATGAGCATAACATGATATGCACATGAAAGGCTTCAACGGAGGTGATACGGAGCATGAAAAGGGTCCAGTATACAATCGGTGCAGACAAAGCATTGATTTTTTTGGTTAAATGATGTATTTAGGTTTTTACAGATATGTGTTTCATATAGGAAGTAGAGAAGTTAAGAAGGGTCTGGTTATTTTTTGTAATCCCACCCAATATACTCTAAGGATGGAAGAATGAACTAGTCTCTGAAGTGTCGAGAAGCTGAGCCCAAATTTTTTTTGTTTGATTACTGTGCTTCGTATGTTAATATAGTTCTTTTTGTTATTTACAAAAAAAAGTAGCATGCAACTTGTTTATGGCAATTGTGGCCTATAAGTGTTCTTATGGGTGTTCTAATTTATAAATTGAGGTGATAAGGGTCCTCTTCAGAGGTCACACTAAAATGAAACAAGTGTACTATCAAGATCTTTTCAAATTTGAAATAACTAGGATAGATTCATCTTAAAAGGGGATTTACCATGATCCTAGAGGCATCAAATTTCTCAATGTGCAAACCTCTTTTTAGAGTGGAAATATTGAAGTGCTTAATGCAAGATGGTTTTAATTTATTAGTTTTATATTAATGCAATCTAAATATTTTAAATCTAATTTAAGCGGACATATTATTTTTTATTTTTTATAAAAGTCTCGTGCTCTAAGATGAGCACCAAAAGAGTTACACATCTTCCCCTATTAGACTCTAAAATACCCTTGTTCAAGGCAACAAGATGGTTTTAATTTATTAGTTTTATATTAATATAATTCTAAATATTTTAAATCTAATTTGATATTATTTTTATAATATTTTTTATTTTTATAAAGAATGTACCTATCAACTCTAACAACTCTACTGTAAGTATGCTAGCACGGAGGAATTACACATTTTCTCCTATTGGGCTGTAGAATGCCCTTTTTTCCGCAAAATGCCCCTTTTTCGGCAAGTTTGCCCCTTTTTATGAAAAAAAATAAGGATAATGGAGCAGGCAATCAACAACTTGTGAATAAAATACGTATAATGGAACAGGCAATCAACAACTTGTGAGTGTTGATAGTAGACATGATATATATGTATGTGTGTTAGATAGCTTGGATCATGTGGAAAGCAGAGATTTTGAATACCGTGGAGCGCTGCTTCCATTGTTCACAGATTTTGAAAACTATGAAAGGGTGCGACTTGAATACGAAAATGAGTGAAGAGAGCAGTATTCCTGAGGAGTTTCCCGATACTCTGGTGAATGAATTCGCGTACGACCCAGTTAGACTGTCCCTCAGCGAGGACCCTGCTCAGCTGCTCTATAACCGCAGGACACTGGAGAAGATATGGGACACCAAGCATAGCGCTGTCAACCCATACAGTCGTCAGCCCTTCGATATCAAGAATTCCATACCGCAGATCGAGCTGAGGCAACAGATGCGACAATACATCGAAAATAACCGAAGTCTATGTCAACGCCTCGGATTTACTGTGATTCCTGACTATACTAAAGTCTTGAGCGAGACCCAGATGAAAGATCTCTTGAACAATCTGGCTTTCAATTTGGAACGTACAAAGCAAATCGCTCATTTGAAAAACCAGAGCATGGACCGAGACTTGCAGCAGTGTTGGAACGCCCTGTGGCAGGGCTTTAATCTACTGCGTCTTTATTGCCAGTACCGTGAAGAAAACAAGCAATTATTTTTGTCAATCAGTGGCTACGATTACCTGTTCCAGAAGGTCATTACTGACTCCCTATATTATTTGTTGCGCGAGTACTCCACTATCTATGATGATGCCATGCACCTGTGGAACGAAGTAGTAAAGATCGCCGACGTCATCGCTTTGGAAGATCGCCATTTGCTGGCGGCACCTCCAATCTCTGTATGGGGGTTTATGCGCATTTTGTTTCCTCTTGGAGAGGACGAATATTCGAAAATCAGGAGTAGCGCCTTAAGAATTTACGGCCAAAGCATGGACTGCTTTCTTCAAGACAAGAAGTTCTATTCACTTGTAGTTCATCTCCCTATCTATGTGTTCGCTGGGCTTAGTTTCAGTGATATATCCATTGAAGACATGTACAACGGAATAGGAATCTTGAAAGCTGGCTGGATTAACAATTGCAGCATCTTAGACTCTGAATATGAATATTACGCGGAGGCCATTGTAAATGCACTAATAATTTGCATTTCTCGTTTCCAAGAAATGCATACAATATATATTGCATCTCAGGGAACCTCTAACTCTGAGAAAAGTCGACTTCAGGAAGTGGAAAAGAATATTTATTTACTTACAACGACACTTGCAGATGAGCTCTTCTTGATTGATGGCCTAATTACAGCGTATGGTAATGAAAAAGTAGACCAATTTCTCTTTAAGTCGATGGCAAGGCTGATAAGTTTGGATATTGTAAAAGACATTCTCCAAATTGTTGAACTTACTCTTGCGGGTTTCAAATTTTTGGACGAATCCCACTTACGATTAGCTTTAAATATTATAGCAACCCTTTATAGAAAAGGTCTTCTGAGCATACTGAGCGAGAAGAAACCAGGTTGTTAAATCTCTTTCGGCTTTTCTTGGAAGTGATAAAGTGGATATGCTGGATTACAAACTTAAACTCTTGCTTCATGCCATTGTGCGCTATGCTCAGCCGGACTCCATTGAAGGAGTCTAAGAATTCATGCGTTGGTTGCAGCTTCATGACATTGTGCGCTATGCTCCGCCGGACTCCATTGAAGGAGTCTAGGAATTCATGCGTTGGTTGGAGAAAAATGACGGGAGTGCATTGGCTGCAGAATTTCATTGGTTATTGTAGAACTTATTCTTGCAGGTTTCAAATTTTTGGACTCATCCCACTTACTATTAGTACATTGATTCATCAAATTTTTGGACTCATCCCACTTAAGAATTCATGCGTTGGTTGCAGAAAAATGACGGGAGTGCATTGACTGCAGAAATTCATTGGTTATTGAAGAATGACGGAAGTGTGAACCTATGTTTTCCAATTATAATGATCATTGTTAGTGGTATGTTTGTGAAGTTAAAATTAATACTGCCTTAGATTTATATTTGTTCTTCCGTTTTTCTTCAACTCTACATATAAGTTGGATCAAGGAGTAGGTTTTTTTACTTATCTGAACGTATTTCTGGAGGAACCTTGCGAGTCTTCTAATGGCTTATCTTGGCCGTTAAAATGGTCTATACCGGAGTTTCTTGGCCATTGAGATCCTCGATAGTGGTGTATGCAGTGGTCTGATCGCACATGCGGCGATTTGACTGTATGTGTATGAGCTGGATTGGTTTTAATATACACTTTAAAGATCTGTTAGTAGCATTTAACCTCGAGCGTTTGTGGAGATGCCACGTTTTTTTGGATATTGATTCCATTCTTATTGTGGTGTCTGGCTGCGTTTGTCCCATCATTTGCAATTCCATGGCGATGGCTTGTTTATCCGCCATAGAATGCTGCGCTTTCGGGATTTCCTGCCAGGAGCTTTCCCTCTGATATTGGTTCATGGCGATGGTTTTCTAGGGCCTTGGTTCGATGGTGTTTTTGCCGACTTTTGGACTTTAGTTTTGGGCTGTTGATTTGTAGGTGTTTTTGTGGTATCTTCTGCTACGCAGCGTTTATATAAGGGTGATAATGCATGCGGTGGGTTTTGATTGACTCTGCTATGTGGGTTATTTAGCAGTCTTGCTCGGGTTTATAGACTGTGCCCTTCTCTTTTTTGAGGACCGGGTTGGAGGTTCGAGCTTCGATAGCGTGCTTGGAGTTTTTGGTTATTCTTGGCCGTTAACTCCTAGCGTTTCTTGGCCATTGAGGAGGCTTTTCCTAGATAGTGGTGATCGTTGTGGTCTGACTGCATTTGTCGGTTCTAGTGGTGACTGGGTTTATGTGTTTGTCCTCTCTTTTGTTTTCTGTGGCGACGTCGCTGTTTTCCCGTCCTGGAGTGTTGCTTTTTCGAGGTGCCTAGAGTTTATCTTTTGAACTCTGCTCCTGGAGACGGTTTTTTCCTGGGGATGTTTCTGGAGCTTTTGGTTTACTGGCGATTTCGCTGTCACTGGCGTTTAAGCGGGGGGTTTTGGTCTGCAGGCGGATAAGTGGTTTTTATCTGAGACGCAGTGAAGTTGTGCGGTTGTATGCTTTCGTAGGGTTTTTGGTTGTAGCAGCCTTGTGGTCTCCGCTGCGGTGCTTAGTAGGTTTTCCTCGTCTGAGGAGATTGCAGTGGCCTGAAAGCATGGTTTTCAGGGGGTTTTCTGGATTTTGATTTTTGGATCGTTATTTTGGGACGTTGGTCTGCTAGCGGACGTGTGGAACCCTTCTGAGACGCAGGCACTCTGGAGATTGAATGTGCTTCTGTTGCGTTTTCAGTTGAAGCTTCTTTATGGTTTCAGATGCTATGTGTGCAGGTATGCTCGGTTTCTTTCCAATATTCTTGCTTTTAGGATTCTCCTCCTAGAGAGTATTGCTTACTGTGTTTAGCTAGCTCTAGACTGCGGGGCTTCATGTTTTGGAATCCTGCTTGGAGTGTAATCCTCGCCGGTTAGTGGATTTTTCTGGATTTTTTCTTGGTCGATTGAGAAGGCTCATCTTGACAGTTGTGATTGTGTTCTGCTAATGATGTGATTTGTGCATTCTGTTCTATTCGTGGCTTTCTTTAGTACTGTGGATCATTTATTTTATTGAGAATGTGGTGATTAGTCATTATCATCATTTTCCCAGGAGTGAAGCTGTTCTCTGGTTATTTGTGATGCGTTTTTGTTTGGTCTTTGACCGGGAGTTTTAATCTTGATTATTGGAGACGGTTTGGTGGAGTGTGTTTCCCTCCAGTTTTTCTGTGTAGTTTTTTGGACGTTTCTGGGTTAGGGGATTAGCCTGTCTTTCGTAATGTCGCTTCAGGCGACGAAATCTTTGGCCCGCACTCCGCCTGGGCATCTGCACTGTATAAAGCAGGGTATTGGAGGGGAGAAACGGCTTTCTGCTAACTATATGCCTGTGCAGTTTATTCTGGGAGAATCGGGGTCAGTCATCGATCCGGCTGAAAAGTTGGATAAGGTCTCTTCTTCTGTGGACTGTTTAAATGGTGGAAGTATGGGGAAGGTTTTTGGAATTAGGGATAACCCGTGCGTCGGCCCTAAGGACGTGGATTGTTCGGATTTAGGTATTCGGGTCTCCACTTGCTTGGAGAAATGCAGGCATTCTATAACATCTCCACAGTCGTTTGGGAATGATTTTCTGGATGGGGAAGTACCTCTGTCTTTAAGATTGGATCTCCAATCTGATTCTTTGGGTTTGATGACTTGTGAATTGCGTATTAGTGATCACTCTGGTTCTGGTTTAAAGGCTGACAAGTCTAACAGCTTATCGGATAATCTTCAGGCTGTTGGATTGGTTCCAGAGGTTAGTGGCGGTTTGAATGCACAAATGGGATTTACTCCTATTCCTGTAGAAAACCATGCCTCTATCAAATCTAATGATTCTGATAATGACTATGAGCATGATCCTCATTTATCTGAAAGCAAACGTATTTCTAAGTCTAAGAGGAGGCAGCCTAAACCCATTAAAAAGACTAACCCGGTTCTAATGACTCTGGGGGAAGACGTGCCTTTAAATGATATAGTTCTCACCAATGCTTTGACTTTGGTTGGGAGGTTTGGAAGGCGTAATTATAATGCTAAATCTTTGCATGGGTGGGCTGTAAAGGCTTGGATTGAGATTATCCGTACTAGTCCTAAGATTTTTATGCTTCCAAGGGGATGGGTTGCTTTTAAATTTTCTACAGCTGATGATGTTGATAGGATCCTGGCTGGTGTTTGGAAATGGGATAATGTTGGCCTTCTGATCAAAAGATGGACTCCTTTATTTGACCCGCGGAAGGAAAGGTATGACCAAGTTCCTATTTGGGTTAAACTTCCACATTTACCCTTTGAATTATGTTCTGCTGATTTCTTCAGACTTGTTGGGAATACTTTGGGTACCCATTTGGAAACTGATTTTACTTATTTACACTCTGGGGTATGTTGTATAGGCCAGGTTCTTATTCTGCTAGACTTTCGTTTGGGATTACCTGCTGAACTGGTAATTAAAAAGGGTATTAGTGACTTCATTCAGCCATTGGATTATTTAGGAATTCCTTTTCGATGTTTTAGATGTCATGGGTTTGGACATCTGGCTAATGAATGCTCTCTTCCATTTAATAAGCATTCTTCTTCCAAGGTTTGGAGAGTCAAAAAAGGTGGGTTACAGGCTTCTGCAAAGGCTGATCTGCCCGTGGAGGAGATTTTGGATGTGCATTCTGTTTCATTTGCAACTTAACCTCTTGCCAATCTTAATTCGTTGAGCATTTCCAATTCTTTGAATGATCTTCCTAATTTTCCCTCATTAAACCTTTTCCCTGAGGCCTTATCTCCTATTGTTCTGAATTTATCTTTGAAGAATTTGGGTTTCGTATCTCCTTGTAAGGCCTCTCCTGTTCTTAGCAAGGGTTACTATCTTTGCTCGTGCTCGAAAAATGTTCAGGAGATTTCTAGGCCTGCGAAAGTTAAATCCGGGAATCATGAAGTAGATACAGGATTGATTGAAGATGATATTGATACACATTCTATGTTGAGTGGTAATGGGGCGCTTAGAGAAATTGCCCTTAATAAGGTTTCCTTATGATCATCATGACCTTAAATGTTAGGGGTTTGGCTAGTCTTCCCAAGAAACTAGCGGTAACTAGACTTATCGAGCAACATGAGGCTGATGTTATTTTTATTCAAGAAACTATGATTGAGGGATGTGTTCTGGTTCAAGAGTTGGAACTTTTGATTCATGGTTGGAAGTTCATTTCGGTGGATGCAAAGGGCAGATCAGGTGGACTTATTTTGGGCTGGAAGTCTGGCAATTTTCTTTTTCATAATGCTTGGGCTATGAAAGCAGGTTTATGTGCAGTTTTATTTTCTTATGATTTACAAAAGGAAATATCCTTTGTTAATCTTTATGTGCCCTACTTGGACAGGGAATATTTTTGGAATAATTTGATCAAGATGGATTGTTTCTCGTCTCCTTTTTTAGTTTTTGGGGGAGATCTTAATTTCTCCTTGGGTCTTTCTGAAATCTGGGGGGTTAATGCTCAAGTAGATCCTTTAACTAATTTTTTTCATAATATGTTGGAAAGAATGGGGTTGGTTGACATCAATCGTTGGTTGCTATTCCTACCTGGAGTAATCGTAGAGTTGGTTCTGAGGGTATTTGTAAACGGTTGGATCGTCTATTAGTTTCGGCTAATTTCTTAGATTGTGATTTCCTTCTTAAACAATGGATTGGGTGTGGAGGTATTTCTGATCATCAACCTGTCTTCATGCAAATTTATTCTCAGTCTCCGAAGGCCCATAGTTCTTTCAAGTTTAATGCAGGATGGCTGGATCATATTGATTTGGTTGAAGATTTAAAAGCTTCTTGGGTTCCTTTTGATGCTAGGCCTGCTTTATCTCCTGATTCACAATTTAGTGCTGAATCTTAAACGGATTAAAGCAATCTCTACTAAGTGGTCATTGAATATAAAAGCTCAGAACATTAAAGATTTGGTTGAAATTGAATTTGAGCTGAAAAGATTTCATGATAGGCATATTCTTGGATTTACTTCAACGGTTGATAAAGATTTACTGATTGAGATTGAATCTCGTAAGAGTGCTATTCTTCTTTTTTGGGAAAAGGAGGCTCGTCAGAAAAGTAGGGCGTTATGGTTGAGCTGTGGTGATGAAAATACTCCTTTTTTTTCACAAATTTGTTGCTCATAGGAAATGTCGCAATTCTATTTGGAAACTTTTTGATGACTCTGGAAATCTTGTGGAAGGGTCCGAGGCTATAGTTGAAGCTGGGATTCAGCATTTTGAAAGCCTTTTTAAAGAAGAAGCTAACCTCCATCTTCCAGAGATTGTTCAAAGTGCTAGACATTTTCCATCTTCTGTTTCGGAGGATGAAAATGCTGAGCTTATGCAGGCTATTACTATTAATGATATCAAGCATATATTATCCATCAGTAAAAAAAATAAGAGTCCTGGACCGGATGGTATTCCTGTTGAGGTGTATAGATGTTTGTTTGATGTTTTGGGTGAAGACCTCCTAAGAGTCATTGAATTGTCCAGGATTAGTGGAAAGATTCTAGGTGTTTTTAATTCTACCTTCCTTGCTCTTATCCCTAAGATTGATAGCCCTTTATCTTTTGAGGATTTTAGGCCTATTTCGCTGTGTAATTTTGTATACAAAATTATTGGTAAGATTATCTCAATCAGAATCAGAAAGGTTTTGGGTAGATATATTTCTGGTGAACAGTTTGGATTTTTGTCGGGAAGGTAGATACATGATGCTGTAGGTGTCATTCAGGAAGGTATGCACACTGTGCATGTTAAATCCTTAAAAGTTTTTATGATTAAGATCGATCTTTCTAAAGCCTATGATCGAGTCAGCTGGGTCTATCTCCGGGTTATTCTTGCAAAAATGGGTTTTGCAAGAAACTTTATTGCGTGGGTTATGAGCAGTCTTTCTTCTATTTCTTTTTCTCTACTCATCAATGGTGTTGCTACCAATTTTTTTAAATCTGGTAGGGGACTTAGACAGGGGTGTCCTTTGGCACCACTTATGTTTCTTATTGTGGTTGAAGGCCTTGGGAGGGCTATTCTTCATGCTCAACTTAATGAGACTTACCATGGTTTATCTTTTGGTAATAATACAGTTTTAACTCATGTTCTCTTTGTGGATGACATTGTCATGGTTAATGATGGCTCTGAACAATCTCTATCTACTCTTTATGGGATTTTAATGCATTTCTACAAGGCATCTGGGATGCAAATTAATGATAATAAATCTTCTTTATACTTCTCCTGTATGGAAGATTCTGAAGTTATTACACTACGAAATATTTTCAGCTTCTCTGTTGATAGAATTGAACATGGCATGAAGTACCTTGGTTTTCATCTTAAACCATGCAGATATCTTATTAGGGACTGGGATTGGCTGATTATTAAAGTTGAACAAAGGATTCAGAATTGGAGTTTCCGTTGGCTGTCTAAAGGAGGAAAGCTAATTTTGATTAAAGCTGTTTTAGAGGCCATTCCAGTTTATTGGATGCATTTTTGGGTACCTTTGGGTGTAATTGATAAAATCAGAAAGCGTTGTTTTAATTTTCTATGGGCTGGTAATTAGAAATATTCAGGTTTACCCTGGATTTCTTGGAAGTTTCTTGCTATGCCTAAATCTTTGGGTGGCTAGGGACTTAAAGTCCCTGTTTTATTTGCCAAGGCTCTTGCAGCAAAAAATGTCTGGAATATCATTCATGGTTCGGGTTTATGGGTTAAGATAGCAATACAGAAATATATTTATCCATTGAATATTCTGGAATGGATAAGATCTATTGTTGAAAAGAAAAAGAATATTTCTATTTGCTGGAAGGTTGTTATATGGGCTTTCGATCTCATTGGAAATTTTTTGGTCTGGAAAATTGGTACTGGCAATGTTGTTCGTATCGGTTTCGACCCATGGTCTGGCTGTAAATGGCGACATGCCCTTCCTATTCCTATGTTAGAAAGATTACATTTGTCTGGTTTTCATTTTCTTTCTGATATTGGAATTCTAGGCTCTGTTTTGATGTCTCAAAAATGGTTATCTGCAGAATCCATTGGAATTACTGACCCTCATGAGATTGCTGCTTGGAATGGATATACTGCCATTCTCAAGTCTAGCCATATTAGACTTTCTGATGCAGAGGATTTTCTTATCTGGAATTTATCTAAATCAGGCAAGTACTCTCCTAAAGAGGGTTATGCTGAGCTTATTAATTGTGAAGTGGAATCGGTCTGGTGGTGGAAGGTCTTATGGAAGATGAAGTGTCCCCTAAAATCAAAAGTCTTTAGTTGGTTTCTTCTTTCTGGTAAAGCTTTGAATTGGGATGTTCTTTGCTTGAGGGGAAGAGAAGGTCTTGGAAGATGCTTTTTATGCAACAGAGCTGTGAATCCAATTTTCAAATTGTAGTAGAATGTCCTTTTACTCTAGTTGTTTGGTAAAGCTTGGAGGATCATTTGAAAATGAATAACTTATGGTATGGAGAATCTTTGTCTGTTTGTCTTAAAAACTGGTGTTTCCTACCAAATGTGACACTTATAAAATCCCTACCTATCATTGTTCTCTGGTTTATTTGGAAAGCAAGAAATCAATCCTGTTTTGAGGATCTTGTCACATCTCCTACACAGGTATCAAGTTACAACTTGGGTTTGTTGAATAATTTTCGACAGTCCTCATCTGTTGTTTCTATCAGAACAATTTTTGTGGAAGAAATTGATAAAACTTATGCCTCGGGTTACTTTGATGGATCGGCAGTTGGGGACCCAATGATTTGTGGGGCTGGAGGTATTTTGTTCATATCTGACAGTCATTATGTTTCTTTCAAAGCAGGTTTAGGCTTGGGTACTAATAATTATGTAGAATTATGTGCACTTAAGCTTCTCCTTCAGCTGACTCGGAAACATAACTTGGACAAAAATCAGGTTTTTGGGGATTCCCAGTTAGTTATTAATTGGGCATCAGGTAAGTATCGATTATTAAATCTTGACCTAGCAATGATTCTTCAAGATGTTAATTGTTTTGTTGACAGCCTTGATTATGTGTCTTTCAAACACATTTATAGGGAACAAAATTTCAAAGCAGATTCATTGGCTAAAGCAGGTGGCAGCATTCTTGAAGGATCTTGGGTTACATGTGAACAGAGAGGGGCAAAAATTGTGGAAACTTTTTAGGTTTTCTAAGTTCTGTGTGATCTGTTCTTCAGTTTACTAGGCTATTTTTCTGATGAGGGCTTCTGCATTCTGTGTTTTTGTCTTTTATGAACACTTTTCTGGTTATTCTTGGAGATCTTTTTGCTTGGGCATTTTTGAACTACCTGATATGTGGCTCCCATGATACTTTGATACATGATGCTTTGGCTGAAATTTATTTGATCCATATTCTGGTAATATCAAGCAAACAAACTAAGAGCATGATCTGCGGGCTGATGGCCTCATTGTTCTGGCGCTGATGGTTGTTTTTTTGGCGCTGATATACGGGCTGATGGCATCTATGTTTTGGTGCTGAAATGGATATGATTTTTTTGGATGGTATGGGATTGGCCATTTTATAGCTACTGATTTTTTATCAGCTTTGATTTTACACATTTAGAGACTTTTTCAGCCAGCTAGTTATGCTCTGGTCTGTTTTGCTCGTGATTACCATCCGATTCATATTTATCTGACCTGAGTGATCAGGAATGATGAAAAAAGTATGCTATGATCAGACTTATTTTATGTTGCATAGTTGTTTCATTTTTGAACTATTTCTGCTGATAAGTAATGTTTAAACATTATGATATGATAATGGTTATTGTGCTTTTCCCGAGGCAAGTAACTAATTGTATTGACAACTTCTTAGTTGGTTTTTCGTATAATGGACTTTGAGGGCCATCTGTTGAATGTGAATAAAACATTTACGAATTTTTTCTTTGGAAAAAAAAAAAGTTGGATCAAGGAGTTGGTTGGAACTCTACTTATAAGTGAGATAAAGAAGTTAGTTGGATTTATAAGTTAGAAAAGTGTAGATTTATCTTAAAAGGGATTTACCCACGGTTGAGAGATTAAATCATATCTATTTTTATTAGGCTGTAGAATAAGCTTCTTAGAGGCCATAATCAAAGTTTAATATTTTGATTTTTATTATTATTATTATTCATCAATATTTTAATATTTTGAATCTTTTAAACTTTTTTATTTATCAATAACAAGTGGTAACTTTCTAATGAATATACCATTTTCTAATTACTTGATAGACATTTTTAGTTGAGATTTGGGGTGGACTACTACCTATACTTTTTCATCAAACAATTATAAAAAAAAGAATATAAAAGATAACTGGTAGCTAGCTGAAATATAAAAAGTAAGTGGTAGGTAGCTGATGAATGGATAAGTGTAAAAAAATATTTTTCATTACACTACTATCTCTGAGCCATTTGATCCCTATCCAAGTGATCCAACCACAAAAGATGTAGGTGTGCTAATGAATAAAATAATCAGAGATAACTTTCTAATGAATAAATTGTATAATAAAGGATTTTGTATAGACTTGGTCATTTAATTGTATTATGATGATTTAGTTAAAAAAAATTCATATTTTATAATGAATTTTTAATAAAATATTTTGTATATACTTAATTGAAATATGATCGTTAAGTAAAGAATTTGTGTATAGTTTGTTATAATATGATAATTTAGTAAATAATTTTGTTTAGTTATTTTATGAAAATAAATTGATTTATTTAGTATATTACCTATTTTTATTATGAAGTTTTGTGTTTATTTAATTTTTTAATGTTTATTGTTTTTATGTTAATTTTTAATAAAATATTTTGTATATACTTAATTGAAATATGATTGTTAAGTGAAGAATTGTGTATAGTTTGTTATAATATGATAATTTAGTAAATAATTTTGTTTAGTTATTTTATGAAAATAAGTTTATTCATTTAGTATATTACCTATTTTTATCATGAAGTTTTGTGTTTATTTAATTTTTTAATGTTTATTGTTTTTATGTTAATTTTCTAATGTTTATTGTTTTAGTGGGAATTGATAAACAAGTGAGTTTAATGTAAATTTTTAAATAAGTTTATGATCTAATTGATTTTCCTTTCAATAAATTACATTTAAACATTCTTTTGATAAATTGAAAACGTGGAGAAATTGTCATTTATGTGAAAAATAGAGATATTGTCATTTATATATCAAACTTATTAAGTTTGATGTGATAAATGTTTGATTAATAAACTTAAAAAAGGGGCGGGCAGTTGAAAATACAATTGAAATGATAAATAAGTTAATATAAACAAGTTTTATACCAGGAGTTTGAGGTGGCAAATAAGAAAAGGGAGATTACTATTAGTCCGAGTGCAATGAGGTTGACGTGGAAAACAACAAAAAGAGATTACTCTTATTCTTTTAAGTGCGATAATTAAGTTAAGTTATTGGTTAAAAAAGATTGAATTTATGTGATAAAAGGTTATTTATAAAAAATGTTTACTGTATTATAATTATACATATAACTTATATTTGAGAGTAAATAAGAGTTTTCTAAAATGTATATGATGTAAATATTGTATTTAATCATGGTGTGGAGTTAAAGACAAAATCCCCACTATTGATTTAGCGTTTTATGTTTCACGATTAAAAATTGTTGCGGTGCTATTTTTGTGCTAGCCGACATAATATAATTTTGGAGATCATATAAATATGCAATTTAATTAAAAACCCACAACCAGCTATGTCAATGCAACAATAATGAGATGAGGGCATAATTTCCTAAGGATAAGGGGGGGATATTAAACCCTTGGGCCAATGGGAAAAAAGCCAAATGTCAAAGGGAGAACCCATCAAACTGTCAACTACCTTTCTTGTCTTATTAACCTAATCGTTTATTACTCCCAAAAGTTGGTTGAGTTGGTTATTGCATGGGATGGGCAAGATATGGCAGTCCAAATTCGAATCGGAGAAGCCATAAGTTTTTGGGAAATGTGATTTTGACTTATGGACCAAGTTATTGCCCAAAAATCCTGCCCATTCCCTCATGCATTCAGGTTGTTGTCTTTCCCCATGTTTTTGGAGCTCCTCACATTCTGCATTCATGTTTTTTCATCTTCCTCACCATTTTCTCTGATTCACGTGAGCTCTCTCAGGGAGCTAGAGATTCTTGTATGTATCCATCCACGATTTTGGTTGTTTACCTCATATTTCCCATGGATGGGAGGTCGTATTTGTAATGCCCATGGATTGGGTTGTCTTCCTCACGTTTTCCTGTCGTTTTCCTCATTTTCCTCAAGTTGGAAATTCGTTTTTGGTAATGCAAGCGAGTGGGAGAAGAGACCAATGAATTTTGGGTGCTGTTGAGTCTGTTTTGGCTACGTTAGGGCCATAAACGAATCTAGAAATCAAATTGCACAGGCTGAGTTGTTTTACTCAATTGCCATTCCCAATTTTGGCCTCTGTGATGTTTTCCTTCAATCCCAGAACTGTAATTGCTGTGTGTACATCTTTGTTTGGTCTCTGAACCGGGTTGGGAGTGGAAATGGGGTTTGAACTAGCTTGATAAAACTAGTGTGAGAAGGAAATTCACAGACAAATCTAGGGGGCTGATTTTCTTCTTTACACACCCTGCCATAGCACTGGAAAGGAAGGCATAGCCTGAGGGACTGTATAGTAGAGTTGAGCTCACTAGCTTAGCAGTCAGCCTTTCCAGCTCCTTTGCAACCTGATAAACCCAACTGTGTTGGCTTGACTAAATTTTGATAAATCCTTGGCTATGTGTGAGTCTGCTAGTGTTCCCTTATTCCTTGTGGGAATCATGCCCATCTCGGGGGTGGCAATGTTGTTGAGATATTGATGAGCACACTAGCCTATGGTTGGGTGGAACATTGTAGCAATGTAGTTGGTTGCGAGACACGCTTCTTCTAAGATAAGTATCTCTTGTCTATTTTATCTCTGCAACTGTATTTGCTTATTAATTAATATGAACATGTTAAGTGTTATGAATGAAATGTAAATGCTTTTGTTGTATGTTAATAATTTATGCATTTGTGTATGTTTAAGTTCAGTGCATTTTATATTTATGTCCATGGAGCTTAGTTTTCTCGGATCGATAGCATCATAGCCGCATTCCCTCTCAGGTAGACGAGAGGGGATGTGACAAGTTTAGTGATCCATTTATGTATAATAATACTTTTAAGTTACCTTAACCTAAGAGAATTTGAATATATAAACATATTTTCGAGCGTTGTGATAGGTAACTTGCATGGTTGATTTGATGTTGCAATGCACTGGTTAGAGGAAGAATCCTAAAATAGAAGCTTCTCGTTTTCTCCTCGTGAGGTTCATAACATAATGCTACTTTTGATTAATGATACATTAAGCTAACAGTAATGGGTCATGATCCTTTATAATTTTATTTATGTATTCTTGAATTAATCTAGTTTTAATAATGATTGAAAGTAGTTATGAAGGGATGTTTACTTTGGTATTTTATATTTGTTCATATAAAATACCAAAGTAAACACCTGTCATGGTCGTGTTATGGTTATTTCTTATTGTAATAATATTTTCTTTTAACATTGGCATCGCATTATGCATAGCCTTTATTTGGTTAATACATTATTATATGTAATGGCATTACCATAAGAATTTTATGTTTGGTATACATATATGGAGATTTTTGTTAAAAATAGAAATATATGCATACAACACTCAAACCCATTTCTATTACTTTATAAAAAATTTAAATACATAACAAAGATTTCTCTAGAGTGACTTAACTTTGTACTGAGTTTGATTATGTAAATCTCTGTATTCATATAGAGCTAACTATTTATTGACTCGTTGACAATCACTAGTAGGAGTATTTACCATTCTTAAACACTCGCCCTTACTTATGATCTATAAACAAATTATCAAATTACTACTAAAACATAATGCCTCTATGTCTTACATCAAAACTATGAATTGTGAATGCATTTTGGGCTATGTATCAGCTAGGATTACAACTTAATCAAAACAATTTTATTTTCACCTTTCTTTGTTGCTATATGCCGATGTAGATTCTTCATGTGTTTTCTGCTCCAAATTCTTCTTCTTCTTTATGCTCTAGACTTTGAACTTTGGATTCCTTTTCTTATTAATCTTCACCTTTATTTTTTATTTTTTACCGTGTTGTTCATTGTTTACTTTGATTTTTCATACCTTGTTCAACCTTCATCTGCAAAGTATTCAATCTGCTTGGAGTCATTCAAATGTAGAATTCCCTTCATGTTAAGGGCTACAATATCAATCTTCAAATGTTGTAATATGAGCATAGCTAAAACCCAATTGATGTTCTCATCATGTGATGTACTGTCACCCTCATCACAACTCCAAAATGGTAGATAAAATCAGATCTATTCAAGGCTCCATCTAAGAAGAATATTTTCAATAAGATCTTCATCAACAAGAATCTTACAATCTATCTTTGTGTCATATTCCTCTCCTTCGACCTTTCTTCTTACAACATCTTCACCTTGGTTCCATTCTTCACGTTCTACACCTACAAAATCAAATGAACCATTACTAAAATCAACTATGTCGTATGGAACATCTTCCTTAGATTTCTCTTCTTCTTCATCTGTTTCTTATGATTTTTCATGTCCTTCTATTTCTTTTACTTCTATAGCTTCAATTCCCTCACGCGCAACTTTTGTGGTTGCTTTCATCTTAGTTGTATTAACATCTACATCATAATGTAGGATTTCATATTGATATTGATATTGATATCGATATTGATATTCATAATGGAGGCTACTTGTGGCTAGATCATCCATATGTGATTGATGAGACCCTAATGGTTTTCCAAATGAAGGAGAGGACCCCAAGAAAGTTATCAGAGTCTGTGACCTACGGGAAGCAGATGCCTACCAAAAATATGGCACACATAGAGGAACTTGAGGAGCAGTCATATCCATCATTAGGGATCATGAGATTAAATTTGCTACACAACTACTCACTCGAAAGGTGGTGTGCAAGTGCTACAAGGATGGGTGGAACATCAGTGTGCTGCTTGTTATGAAAAGATGTGTAACCAAGGCATCAAAATGAATTGGGTACAATATTTGTTTGCAGGAATTTAGTGAATATTGCTTAGAGGTGCAAACTACATGAAACAATTTTCATTTTAGTTGGATCCTGTTGATTAGCACCATGATTGTCTATAAATCACTAGTATGGACATAGTTCAACACATAGCTAAAAGAGGATTTTTTTGGCACCCATATTCTTTGTATGAAAGATGAAAAATGACTAGGAGAAGCATAATGTCATTTTCGTTCCATTCCAGCATTGGTACATGGACATGATTCAAGAAACTGCTTAATCATACATACTTTGCTCATACTTGGCAAATAAGTATATGAATTGGCGGTATGTTTTACCATGGATGCACATAATGTGTTCATCTCACCGCATAAGAACCTTGACTATTGCACATAATTTCTATCCTTCTATATCATAAAAGAAGATATCAAATACTGAATGGAAGACTGGTCATCAGAATGCCAGCTCCAACCAGACTCTGATGTGGAAATGATCGACACCCCAAAGGGAGTGAAAAAGAAAAATAACACCGAAGTGAAAGGAACTACGATGCATGGCTCTCCAAGACTCCAAAATAAAAGGAATAAGAAAAGGTAAGAAGGAGCATTAAGAAGTATTAGGTTCTAGCTGAAGAAACAATGTCATAATCTTATCATGACCTTAGAAATAGATGAGTACAACAAGCAAGATGAAAACTTACAACAAGAACAGATGCCTGCAGGAGATAGGTCATTGTACCACACTCCCTCTCCAAAGGTTCAGATAGAACAAATGCACTCAATGAATAAGAAAGAGGATCGCAAGAGAAAATTAGCACTTCAAAAATAATCGGTACCATTGAAGTCAGTCTATATTCACATGAGGTGCTACACTTGGATTCAACAAAGCATCTTAGGAGGATGAAAACCATATTATGGTTGAACAACCCAATCCCTACAAGATCTAATAGGGAATTGGAATAGAATGCATGAGAAATCACGTAGGATACTTAAAAAAATAAGAGTGTTAGGGCCAAGAAAAGAGTGATGAACATTGACCCCCGATTTGTCTCATTTATGGAAGAGTCATGGACCGTCCTAATAATCCTCTAGGTTCGATGACATGGGGATGAAAAATCATGATACAAAGAGAAAAAACTGCGGGTATATATAGGCGAGCTCAAATTGAGCTCTCTTTTTGAAATACATACATGACATTGATAGAGCTACTAGGAAAGAAGTAAAGCAATAGAGAAATATGTCCCCTTTAGTAATAACGATTGAAGCAAGCCAATGAAGTGTCGCTATATTTGACCTATTTTTATAAAAAATATCTCTCGATCACCTCACAATAGTACTTTTATCCCAGCTCATCAGAGGACAATTGTTCACATGAAGTTGCAACCATCCTAAATCAATCAGTATCACAATCTCTAGAAAAAACTTTTTTCAGGTTCCATAGTAAACACATTGCCTAACTGTGCTATCCATAATCCTATCTATGTATCATGATTACTTGTCTATGCGTGTTATACCCCAACCTTATCATGCACTCACAATACTCAAGCAATCCTAGCTCAATCGCCAAATCCTGGTTCATCAGTGCACAAATACTCCATGGCATGTATGCACCAAGCTCGATGTTATATATTGCTATATATATATATATATATATATATATATATATATATATATATATATATAACCATGTGTTGGTTTCAATTATCCTCGGTCTTCCACCTTATACATTTTAAATTATATTATATTGTCTTTAGTTTTCATGGTATTCATGCACATACTCCCACCTATCCAAGGGTTTTTCCCTTCTTATTCTAAGAAACGTGATCTCTCTACAGAGCTTCTTTTGATTTTTTTTTTAATGACAAGCGACTCATTGATTTCTCTAATCCACTACTCTAACTTAGTGAATTTTGTGAAGTCATCATATTGCATGGTGATTCAAAGCTTAATTTTAGTGAATTTTATGAGAACACGAATTTTCTCTGATAGGGGAGTCCCGTAAAATCTCAGCCACATCTCATTCTCCATTTGTTAATTTTATGGAGGCCTGAAAGAGTTCTCAATTGTAAGAGATGAATACATCGAGGACCTGACAGCTTCTACCGAGTCCATTTCTTTATCGCCACATCAAATCTATATTTATCCCTCCTTGCAACAATTTTCACACGAGATAAGATGCGACAATCCACACTTGTTCCATTCTAAAACGTTCATTCACCAAGAAATATAAATACTCCCCCCATTGTATTTCGTTGTACAAGATAAATAGAAAAATTGTATTTCTGAGGGTACCGAGGACCAAGGAAAGCATGCCACTAGGCTTTTTGGTTGTAAAGTGTTTTTGTTTTGAATGAATGAGATATTTCATTTTGTAAATACCGAGGACCAAGGAAAACATGCTACTAAGGATTTTTTTATTAAAATGTCTTCATTCATGAATGTGTTAGATGGCTATTGTTTAAGAAACCAAGTATCGAGCAAATTTTTCCATTGGTTGTTGAATTAAGAGTGTTCTTGTGCATGTTTTCAATTACTTTGAAGCAGTATGCCAAGTATGCCAAGTATTCTTCTGATTCCTTAGAGTAACATAGATATAAAATTTACCTACTTGTGTAATTTTCTAATAGTAGCTAGTAAGATGCATAGTAATGGGAAGTTAAAACATACTTGGTCAATTGATTGTGTTATGTTGTTTTTCTTTCCTTGTCTGAGAGTTGGTTAAGATTAAGGCATTTGTAAGTTGCACTTATTTTAAGTTTTGAGCTTTTGTGGGATATTTGGGCTTCTCTTTAAATACAATACTCATTTTCTATTTGTTTTCATGGCTGAAATTCACACCTAAGCACCTCATATATTAGTTGTAAATGCAGTAAATTTTTGCATGTACATCTGATAGGTACATAGGGTTCCATACCTCCCTATATTTGAGGGTACTCTTCCTTGGTTAGAGGATTGGATTGCTAACCTAAAGTAGCGCAGAGATGGTGCTATTTACACAACTCTCCTTGGAATTTGCATCTTAATCGAAGCCTCCTTATTTTGATATTTGAATTGTTAGAACGCATAATTACCAAAGAGAATCTCAATTTAGGTTGAGGTATGACTTGAGGAATAACACAACTCATTTGAATAAAACAAGTGTGGGAAAGGACTAGTGCTTATTGACTTTTCCTCCCAGAGTGAGACAAAAGCCTAGTTGCTTACTCTAATTACAATTTTTTCAGAATGGGTCCATGTTCCTTCTTCTCATATGTCCTAAAGTTTCTCGTAGGAATTTGAGGCCATTCCACATATTCCTCTTACTCTAAGCATAAAATGGTGAGAAAGGGATAGTGCTCTTTCTCCTCCTTACTCAAATTTTCGAATTTGTGTTATGGAGGAAAAGTGTAAGTAAAATAGGGTGAGAAATGGACAATGTCACCACTCCTCATCCCAAAATTATAAGGGAGCTTCCATGCCACTCATTAGTATGGAACAAGTGTGCAACAGAATGGTGCTCCTCAACTCTTCCTCCTAAAACTTATCAAATCAAGAAAAAGATCCACGTCCTCACTCAAATTACAAGAGTTTAAAAAAGGGCCCATGATCCTTATCCTCCCAAAAGTATAAGGGATTTTCCATGTTACTCATCTGAATTGATCAAGCCTGGGAAAGGGCCAGTGCTCATTGACACTATTGCCTCCTTTCACACACTTGGGGGGAATGTGGCAGAAATATTCAAGCCACTCGGTGTGTCCTTGGGGGCAAGTCTCAAGTCAAGGATGTCACCTTGTTCTTGACTCCTCCGTTTAGGCTCAACTCCTAACGAAGCCAAGGGGGGTGTTAGCTGGAATATTTCACCTCCTGCAGACAGCAAGGTGTTCCACTGGTCTAAATGGTTCAGATCCAGAACAAATAGAGGATAGAGGTTGAAGACTCTCCCTAGACGCTGTAGATATCTGGAACACAAGGCTGTGACAGTTCACCTGTGTACCTGCAAAAATGCTCAACACAAAACAAATCAAAGCAACCAGAATATGATCTACTAATCTATGTTAGTGACTAAGGAATCTAGTAACATATATATGCGAAATCACAACAAGAACATCATATGTGGGACAGAAATCAACTTTCATTAGAAATATGAAGAAGTTTACAACCAAGCCTTAGTGTTAACATGCATCTCCATGAAACCAACTCTTCATCCCCAAAAGCTCCGACTCTAGCTCTCTATGCTCTCTCCAAATGATCTTGGGCCAAGAATCAATCCAACAGCATAACAATACCTTCCATGTTCTCTCCTCAACCATGGCTATGAGCTCATATTTATAGGGCTTTAATGGATAGAGATGGTTGAGAAATTAGTGGGTGAGGTGGCCTCTAAGATCCTAGGATGAGGGATCTCGAGCTCAACCAACCCACAACAATTGGGAGAAGGCAGCACAAGAAGCTTATCATCTAGAAGCCTCGAGAAACTTCTCTTTTTCCCTTTTTACCCAGGGTGTCGTGCTTCTCGTTCTATCATAGAGCGGTTCTGGAAATAACCAGCTATGGACCAAGGGCAATGGGCGGTGGCACTGCTTGTGGAAAACCGATGAAAGGAGGTGCAAGAAAGGGTACCACTCCTAGATAAAGGGGCATGCACGGTGTTGGGAATTTGCATGACAGATTGATGAAAAACCATTTAGTTTCCACTCCAGAAGCTGGGATCTAGGACAAGTAGGTATGTCAAATGTCTTATCATATGTTGGTGACAGGATTTTGGTATAACAGGATGCCCCCCAAAGCATGAGTCTTAGAGTGATAAGATAAACGAGAGATTTGAGAAAAATTTGTCTCCAGGAGATGAAAATGTCGGCTCGATCGGAGTATGCAATCAAGTAGGCATCTGTAGTACATCAGTATGTTGACTCATAGACACAAGTAACCAAACTCATAGCTGTAGACCAATACAAGGAAGATCCATGAGTGGAATAAACAAGCATGGCTACTAGAATACAATGTAGATCCATGTGATAGAGGACTCAAACTTGGACATAGCTACCAGACATACAACGTAGATCTATGTCATACATATGCAAATTTGAGCATAGCCACGACCATACAAATGTGGATCCATGCTAGATATACAAAACTCCATCGCAACCTAGGGAAAAAGCAATGAGCGCTTTTGAACAAATGCCCAGAGTCTTTGTCTCGTCTTCCACAAAGTACGATTCTATCCATGTGATTACAATAATCTGAAGTCAAACATGGTAGAAACCACTTGATTACCGGCCAATGATGTGAACGGTTAACAAGTGCAAGGGAGATCACCATTAATGTCAATGATTCCCAAGGTACCCTAGTACAATCTACTGAGTGGGAATAGATGTCTTGATGTCGAACACCCAATCGATTCTATCGATCAAAGGTTAATGATGTGAACCTATGTCGAGAGCGAGAGAATCTGTCATTAAGGCATACAGATCTCAAGGTACTAAATATTGTTTCTAAGACTATTTCTCAGATGATGAGCTGATGTCGACGGGAATAGTCTCGTCGAAGGAGGGCCATGATGAGTCCCACATCAACGACATGAAACTCAGAATATAGTTTTGAAATGATGTGAATGTAGTAACCATATGACGGATTCAAAGATACTGACACAAAGACTGTGTAGACTGCAGACGTAAAACTTCTTCAGATCCCCTTTGAACATCGGGTGGCACGACAAAATGACTTGGCAGCATGACTAGACAGGACAGATACACAATGCGAGAGTGGATAATGCATTCTTTTGAAAGACTCAAAGGATTGACATGACTCATGAAAGTGGATCGTCATGGAGATCAGCTGAATACCCAATTGGCTGACATGATTGTGCAGACAAGTGCCATGTTCAAAGGTAACGACAAACAACTGCCATTATTTGCAAAATGATTCCCTTCCAATTTTTCCCATCATGATCGATGAGTGCCTCTTTTCGGTTTTACGAGTTCAAAGAGGGTAACAAACACTCGATATAGCTTATCAGAAGACAAGTCCAGTCTCATATGTTTTATGAACCTGAGAGAGGATGGGTTTGTTCCCAAAATGGGTCTCTCAATGTTTAATTTTAATGAGTCCACTGAAAGAAAACTCGGTATCGTTCATGTTTATAGAGTTTGAACGAATACAAAAGAAAACTCCATGGGGGTCCTTTTTCGTATGATTTAGTCTCTAAGGCCCAAAAAAGTATAAAATCATACCTTAGAGAAATGTTCTAGTCATGGTTGGATGGAGTGTTCCTTTCTCATAAATAGTCCTATCCAAACCAAGAAAGAGATAACCTATCATCGGACGGGCGACTCTTCAAATACTCTAACGAGAGTGAAGAAGACAAGATTGCTTGACAATAATTTCATATTTAGGGAGCCTAAAAAGGGTTTAAAGAGAACTCCATGAGGTTCCTTTACGCAACGTAATGTTTTATGAGCCTAGAAAGAATTGGAAACAGACTTGACGACTTTTTCGTGTTTAAGGATCCTGAAAAAGAGGTGAAAAGAGAACTCTGTGATGCTTCTTTACACAATGTCGTATTTTACGAGCCTGGAAAGAAACTTGAACTGGACTCGGAAATTTGATACTAGATTTTTACGAGCATGACAAAGTGTCGTAATAAACGCTCGATGACCTTTTCCATTTTGTGAAAGTACGGAAAATCCATAAACAAACTTCCCAAAGCTTCTTACTAAAGTCAACCTGCTGACAACTCATAAACAAGTGTTAAATGCATTCAAAATCAACATTAAGGGATTATGACAAATAGATTTTGACTATAACATGATGTAATATCAAAGCTATAGTAAGTCAGACCCAAAAAATTTCTATATAAGGCAAGTAAATAGTAAAAAATCAAACATTTCACTATTTACCTCTAGCAGAGAGAAGTTGGAGCATTTTCTATCCAGATCTTCCACGGCTAATACCGGGAGTTTCCACCATCATTTTTCAGTCTCATCAATTGCAAATAACAGCTAAGACCTTTATCTTTCATTTCATAGCTTCTATTTTGGGATTTGGTGGGGTTTTGGGCCTATTTGGCAAGCCCTAAAATCCAATATGCAGGCACTGCGACTACCCCTTATGGGATACACGGTACCACCCGAGAACTGGGCTAAGACTATAGTGGACAGGCGGTGCCACCGCCTGTCTCCAACGGGGCACAGGTGGTGCCGGACATGGAGAAGCTAAACAAATGATATGGGAAAAATTCATTCACTCTTTTGATTTGCAATGACTCAAAGATGATATTAATGCATGCCAGTGTTGTTTTTGGTAGGTCTAGGTGTCCAAAATATGGTGATATGGAAGGAAAGAACACATGATGATGAAGATGCTATTGCTGAAAGGAATGTGGTTTGTATTTCCGCACTCCAGAACTGTGGGCTCTTAAAGTTCTTGCAAACACCAAGCATGGTGTCCCATGAGAGATTACTGAAACACATACTGAGAATGTGGAATCCATAACAACAGTATTTCAAGGTGGGGGCACACATACTTATAGTGGAGGTAGAAGATATCTAATTCCTAACTGGCCTGTTGAGACGGGGTGTCCCCATCTCACTGACAAGTTCCTGTAGTGAGGACATTACCACTAGAGAGCTCATAGATCGGCACTGTGTACCGGGTACAGGTACATCGGGGAAGAAAATCCCCATCAGGGTAGTGACAAATAGGGCTCTACAGATTGTCCTGTTCACCATGAAGAGGGTGGCAGGGAGCTAGGGTGTGCATCAGGCTTCTAGGGCACATATGTTGTATGCCCTAGAGGCTATGGCACCTATGGTGTTCAATTGGGCGGAAGCATTGCTTCCAATCTTCAAGGATCAGCTGACTAAATGTCGTCAAGGAGACCTGAAGCAGTTCGGCTTTGGTTCCATCTTAGCTTGCTTCTTCTTTGAGCGGGTCCCATAGATGAGGCCCCAAGTGACTTTCTGGAGTCTGAGAGCATGGGACCCCCGTATGCTGAGGTGGGTCTAGGTCATGGCTCACATAGGAGCCGGTAGGGGTATAGTGAAGTTCGGTGATCCATTCCTCAGATGGTTGTGGGATCAGATGCTCATGGTTGAGGACTATGCCTACGCAGGCACAGATTTTACAGGTGATCCTGACCTACCACTCCCACCTGGAGGGCAGTGGAGTGACATTGGTAAGAAGCAAGAAACTCTAACAATGGAAAATGTTTCTATGTTTTTTATGTTTTATATTTTTTATGATAAGTGACGAGACTTGTTTGTCTTCATGCAGATGTTGGAGCAGCGAGGCCTAGAGGACCATCTCCATTAGACATGCGAGCCAGAGCTCGCTTCATGCCACAAGGTGATGATATCACCGAGGAGTTGGAGGGGAGCCTAGAGAGGTTGACTCTAGACATCCTAGATGCTGCTATAGATGACCTCCCGACTAGATATCAGAGATCTACAGCGGGAGTACCAGGCTGATTCAGCAGGCTACTACGTAGGGTGGCTCGAGCAGTAATGTTCTATCATGAGCACCATTAGTGGATGAGACATGTATACTGAAAGATGATAGCTTCAGGATTTTTTGTATGATGATTTTTCCTGAAAGCCTACGTGTTTCAGATGAGGTCTCAGGACCTATTTTTGTAAAACTTTTTCGTATATATATATATACAGACTTTCACACGGTGTTTTATATGTCTCAAATGGATAAATGCATTTTCTATGAGTTCTATGTGTCTTTAAATGTTTATTTACAATGTACCATGTTTGATTTAACATCATGAATGGGAAATATGCCAATCTAGGATGTAATTAGCCAATGAATCAACAACTACATTATGTTCCCTAGGGATATGCCTATAGGTAATGGTTCCAAATGATCTTTCTAACAAACGTACCCTACAAAAGAGGCATAGGAGCACCGGGTTCCTAATGGTGTAGACATGGTTTAAATGACAAACCATGAGCTAAGATTCCTTCAAAACTACTAGATCACGGACATCCCGGTAGGCAGCTTCATTCAGAATACCGATGACTGCTTCATATTCGACAATGTTATTAGTAGCAGGACCTAAACAAATCGCTCCTGAACTGACCAAATATTCAGTTGGGGAATAGAGAACCCAAGTAGCCGAGGCTATATTCAAGCTGTGGTGGCAAGCACCATCAGAGAAGCCACGAAAATCCATCTGCATGACCAAAACATGGTATAAATAGATGCAGACACTAAAACTCAAAACCATCTTGAAAATACTAAAAGCACACTGAAAGTCAATCAATATACATAT
>LPNX010452649.1:67783-138529 GCA_001517045.1 Pseudotsuga menziesii
AGTCAAAACTAGGTCACCCTCATTGAAAACACGAGGCTGGATGGATTTATCGTACTGCGCCTTGACGCGTTTCTTATGTGCCTCATTAGCTAAGGCAGCATCTCCATGAGTCTCATCAAGTTTATTTAGGTACAAAAATCTTGTATCCTCTGCGGAAGTGTCTGGGAGAAGTTCAACAGCAAGTTGTAAAGATGGAATCTGACATTGGATCGACAAGACAGCTTCAAGTTCATAGACAAGCTAGAATGGCGTGAAACCAGTAGCTGTTTTCATGGAAGTCCGATAAGCCCAAAGAGCAGAAAAAAGAACGAGATGCCAATTGGATTTATGATCTCCAACCATCCGACAAAGCATAGTTTTCAAAACCTTGTTAATGGCCTCTACTTGACCATTAGCTTGCGGATAATACGACGTAGAGCTTTCATGGCGAAAACCTAGCTTGGCACTCAATTCCTCCATCATTTGATTACGGAAATGAGATCCGTGATCAGTGAAGATGGACTGCAGAACTCCAAATATAGCTATGATATGATTGAACAAGAAGAGAGTGACAGTCTTACCATCTTCTGCATATGTAGGCATGGCCTCAGCCCATTTTGTGAAATAGTCCACAGCTACGATGATGTAACCATGCCACCTGGTTGAGGTAGGCTTACAATGCATGAAGTCAATCCCCCATTTGGAAAAAGGGCCAACGGCAATGACGGGGTGAAGCAGAGCAGGATGGGTGCACTTTTTGGGATAAAAATGTTGGCAAGGTGGGCATTTCTTAATAGCCTCATGATAGTCTTTGAAGATAGAAGGCTAGAAATAGCCAGCACGAAGGATTTTTTGGGCTGTAGCCATCCCAGATAAATGACTGCCACATGCTCCAGAGTGGCAATCATTCAACACGTGTTCAGCCTCCTCATGAGTGAGGCATCGTCAGAGAATGGAGTCAATCCCACGTCTATACAAGGTATCATTCAAGATAAGATAGTACTTCATGTGGTGATGGATGCGGCGATGATCATCATGAGATAGATGTGGCTAAAAATGTTGGGTCTGGAGATAAATCAGCAAATCTCCATACCAAGGATCAATAGTGCTACTTAGGAACAGGAATTCATGTGGAAATGAATCACTGGGCTCAGATTCTGTGGTAGCATAGGGAAGGTCACACATAATCTCATCAAAAACCAAGGATTTCTTTGATGTAGCCTTGGCAAACTCGGGATCAAACTCCTGAAGGATGACAATCCAGTGGGAGTACTTTCCCCTGAGTACTAGACGAGTCAGAATCTAGTACATCGGGTTCTGGTTTTCCAATACAGTGGTAGTGCGAAGCAAAATGTAGTGACGAAATTTTTGCACAGCAATGACCGTGGCCAAAGATAGCTTCTCCACATGTGAATAACGGGTTTTAGAATCAATAAGATTCTTACCGGTGTAATAAATCACATGCTCCTAGCCGTGGAGATTGTCCTGCACTAAAACCATGGCGATGGTAGTAGTAGAGGCAGAAATATACAAGAGAAAGTCCTTTGAATAATCCGGGGGGTGTATCATGGGTGAATGAGTTAGAGCGTGCTTAAGATGATCAAAGGCGTGTTGGGCTTGGTCATCCCAGAAGAATGGAGTGTTCTTCTTGAGGAGACACATATAACCATGCGTTTTCTCAGCGAAATTGCACACGAAATGGCGGAGAAAGTTTTCCTTCCCCTTCAAACTTTGGAGTTCAAGGATGTTGGTTGGGGCTGGTAGATTAATGATAGCAACAGTCTTCAAAGGATCGATCCGGATTCCATCTTTGGATACCACAAATCCAAGAAAACGTCCCGTCTCAATGCAAAAAACACATTTATGCGGATTAAGCCGTATATTATAATGACAACATCTCAGGAATATGTCTCTAAGATGATCAGGATGGTCCTCCCGTCGCTGTGAATGAGTAGGGAGGTTGTCAAGGTATGGTTCAACAATATGTTTAATGTTGTGAAACGCATAGGACATCGCATGCTGGAACGTGGCTCCAGCATTTTTCAAGCCGAAAGGTAACTTATTATATGCAAAGGTTCCCCATGGGAAAATGAATGTCGTCTTATGCTGATCGGAGGGCAATATCTCAATCTGATTGTAGCCGGAGAAGCCTTCCATGAATGAAAAGATGACACTTCCAGGACAGTTGTTGATAATATGATCGATATGTGGGGTAGCAAATATGTCCTTGGGACAAGATTTATTTAAATCCCTAAAGTCGATGCATACCCTAATGGTGCCCTGATTTTTATTGACAGGGACAACATTCGATACCCATTCTGTTAGAGGTATAGGATAAATAAAACTAGCTTTCAGAAGTTTCTCAATCTCAGCTTTAATAGCTGTGGAATTCCTAGGATGGACTTGCCTAAGTTTCTTCCTGATAGGTTTAGTCATGGGATAAGTTTTAATCTAGTGGACCACAATGGAAGGGTCAATCCCCGGCATCTCTTTATAGGACCAGGAAAAAATATCACGGAATTCCTTAAAAGGTGCCTTATATGCTTCAGATTCATCTGTGGAGCAGTTTTTCCCAACATGAACATGCTCAATAACATCAGGCTTGGCTGATATGTCAATTGGTTTTGTCTAAGTAATGTTGCAAAGGTTTCCTTCAGAATCTGTGTCTTGCAACAATATAGGACTTTGCGGAACATTGACAATATCAGTAGGAAACAAGGATGCAAAATCATGGCTTCCTGAACTGGTATTGGGGAGGAACATGGATCTATGATAATGATCCTCCCAAATGGGCTCATCCATATTCATGATCTCTATAATGGACTCGTCGGAAGGAAAAGTCTCGGAGAGATAATCTAGAATTGGAAGAGAAGGTTCTAACCAGTACGGTAAATGGTAAGGATCTGAAGCTACTAAATGAAGATCATCAGTGTGATCATCGGAACAAGTTTGAATGGTGTCATACATAGCTTCTTACGGGCTCAACGAGGTGAACTCAACAACATTTTGGCCCTTGGGCTCAAAATCAACTGAGGTGATCATATGTACTGTCGCGGTATCTTATTACTCGAGGTTTGAGTACTTTGAATAGAATTGACCTCGGTAGAAAACTTGGAAGTCAAAGGAGTAGCGGTTTGAGTTTGCTTGGCAGGTGTCATTGTGAATGGGGATTATATTGAACCAACAATCCCATCAACAGGTACTTCTGCTGGTGGCTTGGCAGGGTCAGTGCTGGGGAGAGGAGCTTGAGGAATCAGGTCATAAAGAGTCCTGGACTGGGAATAAACCAAGTCTAGGTACTAAGTCCAACTAATAGCCTACTCTTTGGTAACGACACTACCCATGGACACATCTCGGGAAATAGGAGGAAACAAGGACTTAGTGAACCAATCAGCTAACAACTGATCCAAAATAGGGGCCTTAATAAGCCTTCTCTGCCTTCTCCACTCATGAATATGATAAAAAATGTGGGTGGAGGTGTTCTGTCGCAAAGAAGTTAAAAGATCAGTGCCCGTTTCATAACGAATAGGGAGCTGAAAGTGCATAACAAATACGGTTTCCAACGAGCCAAAATCCACAAATGAATGTTGTGGGAGTTCAATGTACCACTGCGTGGTTGTATTGGTCAAAGTTCACTGAAATATTCGCAATTGAATGGAATCATCCATGAGGGAGTTTGAGGAACACCACAAATGAAAAGTCATAACATGGTTCAGCAGATCTTCACCCTGCTTCCCATCGAATTTCAGAATATCCGATCGTAACTTTACCGGAATAGGAGGTCACGAGGTATTGTGTCGAATGGGATCATTAATCAACTTGGACAAATCAGGCAAGTCCAAAGTTGCTAGGAAAGGTAACTATCTATTTGGTTGCACATACTGGTAATATTCATATGGCATATAATTACTAGTAGGGCCATAGGTAGAGTAATAAATAGGTTGCTGTGAGAAAGAACCACCGAAGGATCCACCCATGGGGGGTTGATTTCCAGAATTAGGACCGCTAGGACCACCAGGACCTCCAGGAGCAGGACTTCCAGAGCCATCGGGATCACCAGGACCACCTGGACCACCAATAGGTGGACCACCAGACCCTTCGGAGCCTCCAAGAGGTGGTAAACCTCCAGAGCCACCGGAACCACTAGGTGGAGGGCCACCAGACCCTCCAGAGCCATAAGGAGGAAAGCCACCAAGTCCCCCAGGACCACTAGGACCCCCAAGACCATAAGGAGGAAAGTTTCCAGATCCTTCGGGACCATGAGGTCCTCCCACACCTCCCACAGTATGTATAGGTATCCCTCCCATGGCTGGCATGTAAGACCAATTGGGTTTCCCCCATGGCGTAAAAGTGTTACTAGGGTATGGAATTCCAGTATAAGGCATTTCTGTAGGATTAGATGGATGATTACCTATAGGTATTTGATAACCATAACCACTGGAATACTTAATGGTAATAGGTTGTGCCCCCAAGGGCTGACCTGAACTAGATGGGGGATTTACCACATTAGTGTGGGTGGGAGGGACAAAAACTGTAGATGTTTCTATATTAGAGGTCTTCCCTAGACTAGGTACAACTCCGGTATCAGATAACGTAGGTCGTGCCGGGGGTTTCCCCTGGCATTCAAAGGTATTGACGAAACAGGAATTGAAGGTTGGGCCCCAGATGCAAAAGACCTGGGAGGATTTGGAATAGACATAACATAAGAGGCGAGAGGGGTGGAAATTTGAACTTGGTTGCGGGGTGTCAACGGAGGATATATAATCGGATCGATGGTTCTCATAGATTCGGTGAGTGAACAATATCCCCTAGGAACAGATGGGGATCTTGGTAGTGTTGGACCTAAGATGTTATCTATCTGCTTATCAATCTCCTGTGCACTGAGAATAGTAGCACAGTATTTCCTGCATTTTTCTTCACTCTCACGAGAACCTACACGGGTGCCAAATGAGGCAATGGCTTGTCCGATAGGTGTCTCCCAAAAAGGAGCATTAGGACCAAAGTTTGGAAAGGTATCATCAACATGACCTTCCAAGGGAGAACGGAACGATGAATCTTTAGGGGAAGGATGTTGGACCAAGGGACGCGAGTGTGAAGAATATGGTACTCCACTTTCCACCACCACATTATCTCCCACTTGGGAGGTGGTAGCAACTCCTTGGTTGATAGCTTCCATTGGATTTTCTCCTAAAACAGGAATAAAATTAGGTGGCAAGCCCCGTACTCTTATGGACTATCTTAACTCATCCAGTTTGTATAGTTCCTATCTAACCTAGGGTCTGAAAATCTAAAAAAAAACACACCAAAAGACTTCCCTACTCAAACTATAGGTAAAAAACAAGTAGACTTAAAATGATAGGAGGAGTTCAAAAGTCAGGTTTCTCACTAGGATTGTCAAGAAGGCGCCAGTCGCGATATACCTTGAGGGTACATGTGTAGTAATCTCCCCGAATGTTGTTTTCGGTGTATGACTCCAAACAAGACGACCAAAAGGATTTTCTTAGATAGATAAGGTACCCTAGTGGGTTCTCCCGATATACTCAAGGTACGTGGGAGCTCGAATCTGTAGTAGTGTTGTCTAATGCATAACCATACACAAGGGGCCTTCCGATATACAATCGAGTACGTGAAGTACCTTTCTATATACCTCAAGGGTACATGAAAGGCTGTTCGATATACCGACGGTACGTGGAAGAAACGTGCGAGTCCCGAAATGTAATAATGACAAAATAACGATAGATCCTACGTTTTATGACACCCGAACACGTCTCTAACCTATCACTCAAGTTACTACGTAAATTTTAACCCACAAATACCATTAATTTTAACTTGTATGGTTAGGTGAATGCATGATGTTTTGACAGAAAAGTAAAACCATGCAATATGCTTGTGCAAATGTTCACTTTACCGTTCAGTATGCCTACTTACGGGAGGGAAGAGAGTGTTTTTCTTTTGTTTCAAAACCAAAAATCATTCCAATCAACAGTCATGAATATCAAATCAAAGACAAGCAAACACTTTTACAAACCAAATTCTTCTTTTTGAAAGCAAATGAGAAGGGTGAGAATCTCTTTTCCTAAAAGAACAACACCAAGCACACCTATATGCCAATGCACTCTAACTTTTCAAATTTCTCAAAAACATAAGCAAATCTAACTTAAAACTACCATTTTTTTTATTTTGATTGAGATAGTCCTATATGCATGAGAGACGAAAGATCATAAAGGTCTTGAAAGCTTGTAAAGCCAATCAAAAAACCCAAATCCAATGCTCAAATATGATGTCCTAATCTCAAGCAAAACTTTTCTTTTTTGAAGGAAAGAAAAGAAAGTTTACTACGCAAGCAATAAATGAAATCTAGAAGCTAATATAGTGTTCTTATTTCAGTAAATGCAACGAAAAGAGACTTCAATGAGCACCCTAACTTTCAAAAAACAAGAAATCCTTCTTTAAGCACAACCAACAAGCAAGAAGTGGATGAACAATAAAAAAAGACTAAACAAACTTTTGAAATTCCACTCAAATCAAACTTAAACCATTGAAGCAACAAGCCACACACATCAGATTCAATAACACAAGCCTGATAATAGAACTGAAAGCAATCAAAATTCCAAAATTTTACAAAGAAAAATGAGGAAAAAGAGTTTTGGACTAATGCCTACCTGGCACTGTGCTTCGTAGGTGTTGACGGAGCGTTTCCAAAGTAGCACCGCTCCTTGAAAACTAGATACAGGTGGTGGCACCGCTTACTTCTCACTATGCTTAGGCAATGGCACCGCTCCTCGTACAAAGCATGGACGCGGTTCCCTATAGATGGACAAAACAAAAAAGAGAATGATGAATCAGATCAGAAAAGACTAGATCAAGGCAAATACCGTCGAATTAAAAGTGGCAACAGAGCATAAAAGACTGAAATGAATAAGATCTGGAAATTTCAAACCCAAATAATACAAATCAGAAAGTAGATCTGACTGAAAATAGTTGAAGAAAATGAAGCCTGGATTCGGACAAGAGTTGCAGACTGAGGAAGATCAGAACAACTGAATACTTTACTCCCCAGCAGAGTCACCAGATTTGTTAGCTGGAATATTTCACTTCCTGCGGATAGCAAGGTGTTCCACTGGTCTGAATGGTTCAGATCCAGAACAAATAGAGGATAGAGGTTGAAGACTCTCCCTAGACGCTGTAGATATCTAGAACACAAGGCTTTGACAGTTCACCTGTGTACCTGCAAAAAATATCAACACAAAACGAATCAAAGCAACTAGAATATGATCTACTAATCTATGCTAGTGACTAAGGAATCTAGCAACATATATATGCGAAATCACAACAACAACATCATATGTGGTACATAAATCAACTTGCATTAGAAATATGAAGAATTTTACAACCAAGCCTTAGTGTTGACATGCATCTCCATGAAACCAGCTCTTCATCCCCAAAAGCTCCAACTCTAGCTCTCTATGCTCTATTCAAATGATCTTGGGCCAAGAATCAATCCAACAACATAACAATACCTTCCATGTTCTCCCCTCAACCATGGCTATGAGCTCATATTTATAGGGATTTAATGGATAGAGATGGTTGAGAAATTAGTGGGTGAGGTGGCCTCTAAGATCCTAGGATGAGGGATCTCAAGCTCAACCAACCCACAATAGTAGGGATAAGGCAGTACAGGAGGCTTATCATCTAGAAACCTCCATAAACTTCTATTTTTCCCGTTTTACTTAGGGTACCACGCTTCTCCTTCTATGACAGAGCAGTTCTGGTAATAACCGCCTATGGACCAACGGAAATTGGCGGTGGCACCGCTTGTGGAAAACCGATGAAAGGCGGTGCAAGCAGGGGTACCGCTCCTAGATAAAGGGGCATGCACGGTGCTGGGAACTTGTATGATAGTTTGACGAAAAACTATTTAGTTTCCACTCCAGAAGCTGGGATCTAGGGAAAGTAGGTATGTCAACTGTCTTATCACATGATGGTGACAGGATTTTGGTATAACACGGGGTAGCCCCTATTAAGTTACTAAGGCAAAATTATTTAGTATGATGATGTTAAATTGAATGAGTTACTTAGGAGTTTGATATTTAACCATAAACAACCATATATGACAAGATACAAAAATGAGCACACGAAAGCACAATGCTGAGACACAATATATATATAGAAAAAAAATAGCCAGTGCCTTAGAATGGAGTCATAAAATAATCAATGTACTTGCATGTGCTTGGAGTGAATGTTTTGCGATTGTCTCTTGGTACATTTTAAGTTAATGTGAAGTATGAATAAATTAAATTAGGCGAGGGGGGAACTCCAGATATACCTGAGGGTACTTGTAGTATGTCCAAAATGAACCTTCATGGATACCCGCGAGGAATATGTGGAATGAATGGAGTCTCTAAGACTGGATTCTCTGAGACTGTTGTTCATAATACACCTGAAGGTGTAACAGAGATCGGCGCCTTGAGGTCACTTTTATGGAGTTCTCGCTTCCTTTGGGTATCATTGCCACCATTTACGGTTTGATCGAGGCGTTGGATTTTCACCTGATGGTGGTTGATTGGGGAAGGTAAAGACTAATTAAAATAGCCACTCATGTTTCTTTTGATGCAGCTTGACTAATCGGATGAACTTCATCCAAGTGCAGAGGATACACATTGGAGTCTTGTCAATTTTAGCGAGTTTTAAAGGGTGTGTTTTCTTAGAAAGAAAAACCCTCCAGGAACCTCTTTCAGTTCAAGTGGACCTCAATCGGGGAATCAAGCAGGGGGTTGATTTTAGAACAATTTCTTACATAAATTAAATATAAGAAACAAAAATAAACAAATCACAAGTTTCCTAATTATTCCTACCACACATCTCTTTCCCCTTGCGGGTCAATCGGGAAGTCGTGGGGTAAGTATTCAAGTTACTTTGATAATTTAATATGGAATATATGATAAAGTAATCAAATCATGTTATTCTTCATGAATGAAACTATTCTAAAGCGAAAAGAAGACAATGCGAAAAATGACAAAAAGGCGCGAATACCCCTAGGGGGGATGGGGAATGGGCTTGAAAGAGCCTATTCGGAGAATTTTTTTTAATATTTTCTGTTAAAATATCAGTAAAATTATCTAAATCCTCTTTTTTCTTATACAATATGAAACCAAGGCTTTACAAATTTCCCAAAATTTAAATTACAGTCAAAAGGGAGACCCCTGGGGGGATTCGGATGATCCAAAAGCCACTTTCGAACAACATATTCTCCTCTTTTTGTTATGAATGATAAAATATAGCGAGCTTATTAGAATTAAATATTCCCAAAATCACTTTGAAAGTACCTTTGAGTCAGCCTACTTTAAACCAAACAAAACTAAGTAAAAACAGGCTAAAACAGTGAAAAAAGTACCAAGGAAAGCAAAATTTCCTTGGGATCTTGGATTGCTGTTTGGAAAGACAATAAAATATGCATTGATTCCTGGATTTAATCTTTTTAAAACATAAAAATAATTCTAGATCATGCAACCTACGGATTCTCTCTAAATTGCCATGCAAAACGGACGATTTCCCTAAACTAGATCTAGAATCGGTTAAGAAACCCTTTAGGAATGAGATCTAGATTATGAGCCTTGAAATAATAGATATATGTAAGTTTTAATTTGAAATGATAGATGTGAATAATGACAAAGCTTGTAAACAAAGTAACCAGGTAAAATTTGATTTTTTGGAAGAGGAAGAGAGAGAAAGAATGCTGGAAGCCTTGAAGATCATCCGTGGACCTTTCCGGAGGAATGTCGAGGGACTATGCCCTTGATGAAGCTTTGGAGAAAGTGAGGAATCAAACTATATCAGCACGCTCTCCAAGCTAGGAACCTGTAACTTGATCCAAAGACTTGCCAAAATGCTTATGAGATCCAGTTAATACATATACAGAGATTTCAGAATAGCATGCATATAAACTTATAAAACATGTTGAATCTAGATCTCTAAACATGCATAAAAGGGAAAGAGATGGACAATAAAATTATAAACAAACTCCTTTCCTATCAAGATCATAATAAAATTATTATAAATCTTTAGCAATGGATCTACAAACAATCAGCAAATTATGAACATAGATATAGGTTACCTCAGTAAAACATGGCAATGCTCATCCACACATACAATAACATGACATCGTCTTGCCTCCAAAGCTTATATTTATTTCAAATGAAAAATAAAAACAATACAATAGATACAACACCTCAATCCTAGTTCTAACTAGCTTGGAAGAGGTAACATGTGCTTTATTTATAGCAAAAACAGGAGATCTAGTTCAAGGGAGCACAAATCCCAAGGAGAGAGAGATTGCAGCTGCATGTGGAGTGAATTTGAGCTAGATCTGAGTCTAACTAAGCCTAGTCTGAGTCTCACTGAGTGCAAATGTTAATCGAAGAGTTGATCTATTTGACACCTCAACCTACTGATTGAAGCATCCACCAAAACTCAACCAGAGAGGCCCACACATGTGGAGGAGAGAGGGAGGGCACAATTCCCAAGATTACATGCAATAATGCACTCCCAGCTTAGCCCAGATCACCTCCTTCAGTCAAGGAATTGTCATATCCAGTCAATCCCAAGCCAATGAGACTAATTTCAGTCAAATAGAAGCAAATCCCAATGATTTAGGATTTGGGGTTTTCTCCATTATTTAATTAATTTATCAATTAAATAATCAAATTTTGATTTTTAGGGATTTTTTACTAGAGTGATGGACAAATCACTCAAAACTTAGAAAAAGTGGGTCTCTGGGTTTACATGGCTCTCTGACATTGAAAATGAGCACCCCCATGACTAAACCTGATTTTCGAGCCCATTTTTATTAAAAAACCAAAATTTTCAATTAGACTATTAAAAAATAGCCTAAGTTTTGTGGAAAAATTAAAATTAAAAAAAACTTTAAAAAATTAAAAAAATTAAAAACCTAGGGAACTTAGACATGTTCATATGACTCGACCATGATCCCTAGCATGTTTATACATCGACACAGAGACTCTAATAATCTCAACAGGCCTAAATTCCAAGCCAACCACTCCAACGTTGGAGGTATTGAGTGAAAAACTCAGAAATTATCAGTTGTTTATTCAACAACCAATAATAACCAAGGGAAAAAAATACCCTGGGCTGATAGGATTGACAAATAAAGTTTAAGAGACTGAGTCTTTTACAAACACTATTATGCTAGAACATTTTATTACAACTCCCCCATGGGGTATGGACATGTGATATAGTACAATAAGCACTTATCAGAAGCACTTCCGAAGGTCTTCTGATGTCCGAACAAATCATCTTTGTCTAGTTCACCAGGCTCACTTGATAAAAAAACCACTAAGTACAACTTAGGAGGTAACATCTGGCTCCAACTATGGGACAGGTGCTCAATCTGGTCATAGGGCAAGGAGAGGATACGAGAACACCAAAATTTGTAGTTTATACACCCTGTAAAAACATCTCAACTTGAAAAAACAAACCTCAGTAGCCCAAGCTTTATATAAAAACCAAATGAACCATTAAGCTGATTTATTTAAAAAAAATAAATGTACCTAACTGATGATAGAAATTTTATGTTATAGCTAAGTACAAAATAGAAATGCCAAAAGTAAATGCTCTCTTTCAAGGAGATTATTTTCCTACTCTAAGCATGATATAAAAAAAGGTTAAGTGTAATCAGAAATCCAATGTAACCACCTAAGCATTTTATTAAAATAAAAACAATTTGCCTAGTCTTTGGTTACCAGCCAAAGTAAGGATACTTTATTTAGAAAATGCAAACCTGCGTCATGATCTGGAAGGGGCAGGACGAATGGGAAATCATAGGCATGAATAATGTCGTCAAACTTCCTTCCAAACTGGTAAGCGCTTGTGCAGGCTGCTTCTATTCATGACTAGACAGGGTTGATGTACAGATCAGAATGATGAGGCAGATTGACGACACCATCATACTGATCATTAAGGCTTACTAGATGATAACTCACTGTATAAGCCCCAGGCGGCTCCAAATCATGAGGAAACTCTATATGTGAAGATGATAGTTGAGACTGATATTATACTAACTGCATCACATCTGTCTTTTCACAACACTGCTTCTCCATGTCTTCATTATTGATACCTTTGTGTAGCTCTACATAATATGATTCTGAATGATCATATAAGAGTTTTGAATGCTGCTTTTCCATAATAGGATTTTCCTAGGTCTCTAGATCCATGCTTCCCTCTATGGAAGTATAGCAGATTTGACTTCCACAATTTTCTAAATAGACAGTCCCCTGACTAGATATAGCATAGATGGGATTCTCAATAAGATATTCCCAAAAATTCCAATAGTCATCACCACCATCTATGTCAGATGTGATGGATCCTCATTGCTGATATCAATTTCTCTTTATCTTCATTACTAATTCTGATATATGGCTCAGACTGATCATATGGATAAACTACATGCTCCTTTTCCATATCAAAATTTACCAAGGCCACAAGGTCCATGCTCTCTCCTTTAGATACGCCATAGACAGGAGAATCAACAAAACCATCAAATGTTTTTGGTTCATTATCAACATCTTTGTCGGACATAAGGAAGTCTTCATCACTTGTATCATGCTCCAAGTTATATTTGTCCTCATTTCCATACTCACCTTCTTCAGAAAAAAGGTCACAAGGTAGTAAACCTTCCAGACTGTCATCATTATATGGAGAACACGTAGGAGTCCCATCATGTACATTACGATTTTCATCATAAGTTTCACTATAAGATTCTGCAATGGTTTCATCCTTAGTTTTGTACTTAGTTTGTGCCAAAGGGTAGACCTGGCCTACCATGTATACATGATCAAGCTCGCTTGAAGTTGTTTCCTGACTACTGACCTCAATAATTCCATGTTCCATGACTTGATTTGCAACATAAAAAGTGCTTTCTTGATGGAATTGTTCACAAGGTCTATACCATTGAAGTACTTCTTCTACCATGTTAGCTGAGTCTAACTGGTTTGGACTCTTAGGCTCTTGCTGAGGGGCTCTCTTCTGATACATATGATTTTTCTTGGGCTGAAAGTTCCTAGGTCCTTTATTCCTTTCCATTGTGATCAATCTATTCTACGTGTCATTCAATTGTGCAATATGATTGGCCATCTGTTGGTTTTGACTAGTAACCATGTTTTTTATCATGTCTACCACCTTTTCCATGGGATATTTAGAATTTCCCTTTTCTTTCGATTCAACAGCTTTTTCCTTGGTCTCTTTGTTGCAGGAAGTGTTTCCCCTAGTGTAACATAGAATGTTAGACTTGCCTGAAGATTGCATATTCTTTTCTATTTTCTCGGTCAATTCCTGGGCAGTTTTCAGATTGACCGGTTCTTTATCTCTCAACTGGTACCTTAAGTCATAGGTGAAGGCTTCAATGTAGGATATGAGGATAGAGGCATTTTTTGGCTTGATGTCTCTAGGAAGGTCCACAAGCACACGCTTGAATTTAGTGTTAAATTAATCCATGATTTCATTCTCCATCTTCTTTATGCTATAAAGGGCAGCAAGCAGATGTCTTGGTTCCTTCTTTTCTCCCCATTTCTTCCTAAAACCATCTTGGAATTCACTAAGATTTTTATATGAATAATCATGTAGGTCAAGGTACCATTCTTCAACATCATCTTCTAAGGATAAAGCAAAGAGCTTCATTTTGACATTGTCATGGTCATGGGCAGTATCATTGCAATAACTGACCAGGTGCTTTTCAAACTTTCGAAGGTGAAACTTGGCAGTAATGGCGTTATTGCCTTGAAATATGGGGAGCTTCTTGATAGCATCTTTTGGAATGGCATAGGGAGCGCCTACTATCTAAGAAAAGTCAAGGGGTTTGAAGAATTCTATCATTTCTTGAGATTGGTGAACATGACTCTCTACAAATATGTGATGGATATCTGAGAGGGATTGGTCTCCTCAATCTTCAAGGTTTCTACAAGAAGTCTGCCTATTTAATCTCTCCCTAATAAACCTTTGGGGATCAGGGAGAGGATTGAATAATTGTCGGTGGTTTCTTCGGGTAGAAATTATTGGAGGGATGTTAGATAGTGGAGTCGCCAGATGGATCGAGTATTAATTTTTATGTTTTTTAAAGACAAGATCAATAATTTTTTTTATATCTTTTAAGTTGTTTAGAAAAAAGTTAAGCTAAGTCGTACTCGAGAATAAAAAGATTTATCCCCGTCAACGGTGCCAAAAATTATTGTCGCCTTTCACACACCTAGGGGGGAACATGGCAGAAATATTCAAGCCACTCGGTGTGTCCTTCGGGGAAATTCTAGAGTCAAGGTTGTCACCTTGTTCTTGACTCCTCTGTTTAGGCTCAACTCCTAACGAAGCCAAGGGGGGTAGACCCTATTAAGTTACTAAGAAAAAATTATTTAGTATGATGATGTTAAACTGAATGAGTTACTTAGGATTTTGAGATTTAACCATAAACAACCACATATGTCAAGATACAAAAATGAGCACACGAAAGCACAATGCTGAGACACAATATATATGTAGAAAGAAAATAGCGAGTGCCTTAGAATGGAGTCATAAAATAATCAATGTGTTGGAGACATTTACCACCATACACACTCATTTTTTTCAATTTGGCCTAGTTAAACCACTATCCTAAGTTTTACTGGCTTAATTGAAATCAAAGGAGTACTAGATGACATCAGCATGAGCACACCCACGCCCACCTTCAGTTAAGGAGGCTAACTTAGCCTTCTCCTACATTCGGGGAGGCTAACTGGAACACTCTGGGGGTGATTTGAGTGTCATTAATGCCCCATATTGCTAAATGATGGTTGCAATCAGTTAAATAGAGTAGTGAATGAACCTTCCTTCATTAAATTGATTATTTATTGATTATTTAATGAATTGGAGTCAACAAGGGTGCCTCCAACTACTTCTGATGGTCAGTTGCACTTCAGTTAACCTCATCGGGGTTCATTGGAGTCATTGATGCGCTACCACTTGTTGGTTGGATTGCAGTGACACATGTCTGAGCTACTTTAAGTTAGACTCAATCATTTATTGCACTCCAACTTCAATTAGGGCTTAGTTGAGTCAATTAAGGTTTGGATCAGTGGTTAACTTGAGTGTTGACTGTGGCTTACATTCAGTTAAGCTAGACTCTCTCATTCAATTCGAATGACATCCTTGGGAATTTGAATTGATTTGTCATTCATGCTTGTAGCATGATCATCATATTGTATTACTCATTCTTTGTGTGAATATACAGTGCGGCTGCACATTTTGTAGCACAATTACACCATTTTCATGCCTTATTGTATTAATCTTTTATGAGACTATGTTTTAGTCCATAGATTACTAGACAGATTAATATGGTATTAGAGCACATGGTGGGATGAATCTCATATCTCTCAAAAACAAGGTTTTTGATAGATCTTGCATGAAAAATTGAGCAAAGCTCAAAAATTCCAGCATTGCACTAGAAGCCAAGGCTTACCACTTAATACCCCAAGTAAGGAAATTGTTGGTCAAGCTTGCTAGATCAACTATGCTGGGCGTGATGAAATCCTAAAATTTTAGGCTGTCTGACCTTATGGTGCCTCTTTTGTTGTGATTTGTAGGTTTTAATAGGTACAACTTCGAATGGACTCATCAGTCCCTCTTCTCACCCCATTCATAAGCTATTAAGAATGAAAGTTGAAGATGATTGCATCTCTGAAGAGATGAGGTCTCTATGAGGATTCTATTGGACTTGGAAAAGAGTCTTATCAGAATGAGAATGACTGGCTAAATGACGGTGATAGAGATTTTGGAGCAATATGTCTGGCCCTTTCTTCTAGCTTGCGCTACCTTATTGGTTCCGCTGAATAGCCAAAGGATCTCTAGACAAAATTGAACAGAACCTTTGGCAAGCATAATGAGGATCATAATAGCACTTTGGAGATGATATCCAGCACCACCAGAGTTCTTTACTCAAAATTCTTAGCCTCTACTCTCTCTAATGAAGTTGTTCAAGATGAAGAAGAAGCAGAATCTTCTACACAGTCGATTCGAATCGAAGAAAGTCTCCTTGCAGTGAGTCCTTCTCCTGATGCTCCAGAAGTTTGTGAGATATCTGATATCTCATCTCCTCATATGGCTGAAACAGAAGAATAAATTTTAATCTCTGATATTGAAGAAAAACAATGCTGCACTTCCATGCAAACATTCACCAGTGATTTTCCTTTGAATTCTATGCAAAATTTGCTAGTAATTGCTTCTGAAAGTGAAGAGAAATTTGATCTTTCTCCCTCTAACGTTGATTTTGGTGTGAAAATATGTAAAAACTTGGATATTTTGGAAGAAATATCAGATTATAAGAGTGACACATTTGCTTCCCATGATCTAGATCTTCCATCAAAATCCTGTAGGATTGCATGCACCAAAATTCAGAGTTTTGAAGAAAAAGACAACTGGGCATCCACCGTCTTGGTTGACCATACTTTTGGATCTGATATGAACCTTATTGGATATAATATGATCTTATTTGGATCTTATCTGATATTTCTTGGTTCAATATTTCAGTTTCATAAGCTTTCAATATTGCTTGTAGCTGTTCTCATTAATTTTGTGAAGAAATAAGTACCGCAAGTCTCCTTCGAAACTGCTGCTAGGGATTTAATTTCTTTTCACAGTTTTGGATCTGTTGTGAAACTGTTTGGATATGATTTAATTTCTGATCTGATATTATTTGGTTCAAATTTTAAAATCAAATAGCTTTCAGTACTGCTTGAATCCTCTCTCACCAATTTCGGTGTGAAAAATCAAGTACCACACTTTCTCTTCAAAACCGTTGATGGGGATTTGGTGTTAGTTTCTGCATATGAGGTTGCTGATATTTCATTATTTGATTCATTAGCTATTTCAAAAGCTATATCAGATTATGGATCTCAAGCATTCGCTCTCCAAAGTCCCAGGGATTCTCTACCTTTGGTCAAATGCCCATCTCCTCATAGAACTAGTAAAGAGGAAGACATTCTGCATTTGCTTGGACACTTGATCCTAAAAATTGGGGCTTATTTTACCACTCATGGTTTTATTTTCAAGGCTGCAACATATCAGTTTCTTGAGTGTTCCACACATGGTTCAAATCCTCAAGAACCTTTGCTCTCTCTTCAGATGATTTCAACTGCTCTACATGGGTCCAGTTTTCACCGTGCAACTGTTTATATTTCTGATTCAATTGAGTGCATTGTTCTTCTTCCAAAGTGGAAGATTCCTCCAGACATATTCATTTAGTTTGGATTCAAAGGTTCTCATGCACAGTATCAGGATGCTGCTGCATAGAAGAACCAATTCTTGATTTACTGCTTGGTTTGAGGGGGGGTATTTTTCCCATGAGGTTTTCCCTCTTTCATTGGTTATATTAAGCAGTTACTTTATTGTACAAGGTGACCTATGGCCTTTTTTGCTCGGGCCCTAGCATTCTTATGCACTTTATATTTTCTACTCCTCCTGAGTATAGCTTAATGGAGGGTGTTGGAGACATTTACCACCATACACACTCATTTTGGTCAATTTGGCCTAGTTAAACCACTATCCTAAGTTTTATTGACTTAATTGACATAAGAGGAGTACTAGATGACATCAGCATGAGCACACTCATGCCTACCTTCAGTCAAGGAGGCTAACTTAGCCTTCTCCTACATTCGTGGAGGCTAATTGGAGCACTCCAAGGCTGATCTGAGTGTCATTAATGCCCCATATTGCTAACTGATGGTTATTATCAGTTAAACAGAGAAGTGACGGCTCCTTCCTTCATTACATTGATTATTTATTGATTATTTAATGAACTGGAGTCGACAAGGGCCCCTCCAACCACTTATGATGGTCAGTTACACTTCAGTTAACCTCATCGAGGTTCATTGGAGTCATTGATGCGCTACCACTTATTGGTTGGCTTGCAGTGACACGTGTTTGATCTACTTTTAGTTAGACTCCGTCATTTATTGCACTTCGACTTCAGTTAGGGCTCAATTGAGTCAATTAAGGTTTGGATCTGTGGTTAACTTGAGTGTTGAATCTGGCTTACATTCAGTTAATCTAGACTCACTCATTCAATTCGAATGACCTACTTGGGACTTCAAATTGCTTTGTCATTCATTCTTGCAGCATGATCATTGTATTGTATTACTCATTCTTTGTGTGAATATACAGAGCGACTACTTATTTTGTAGCACAATTACACCATTTTCATGCCTTACTGTTATTAATCTTTTATGAGACTATGTTTTAGTCCCTAGATTACTGTGACAGATTAATACAATGTACTTGCATTTGCTTGGAGTGAATGTTTTGTGGTTTCCTCTTAGTACTTTTTAAGTTAATGTGAAGTACGAATAAATTAAATTAGGCTAGGGGGGGACTCCAGATATACCCGATGGTACTTGGAGTATGTCCAAAATGAACCTTCACAGCTACCCGCGAGGAACATGTGGGTTGAATGGAGTCTCTGAGACTGTTTTTCATAATACACCCGAAGGTGCAACAGAGATCGACGCCTCGAGGTCACTTTTCAGGAGTTCCCGCTTCCTTTGGGTATTTTTCCACCATTTATGGTTTGATTGAGGCGTTGGATTTTCGCCTAATGGTGGTTGATTGGGGAAGATGAAGACTAATTAAACTAGTCACTAAAGTTTCTTTTGATTCAGCTTGACTGATCGGATGAACCATAGCCAAGTGTAGAGCATACACACTGGAGTCTTTTCAATTTTAGTGAGTTTTAAAGGGTGTGTTTTCTTAGAAAGAAAAACCCTCCAGGAACCTCTTTCGGTCCAAGTGGACCTCAATTGGGGAATCAAGGAGGGGGTTGATTTTAGAACAATTTCTTACATAAATTAAAGATAAGCAGCAAAGAGAAACAAATCACAAGTTTTCTAATTATTCCTACCACGCATCTCTTTTCCCTTGCGGGTCAATCGGGTAGTCGTGGGGTAAGTATTTAAGTTACTTTGATAATGCAATATGAAATATATGATAAAATAATCAAATAATTTTATTCTTCATGAATGAAACTAATCTAAAGCAAAAAGAAGTAAGACAATGCGAAAAACGACAAAAAAGCATGGATCTCCCAAGGGGGGATGAGGAATGGGCTCAAAAGAGCCTATTCGGAGAAAACTTTTATTATTTTCTATCACAATATCAGTAAAATTATTTGAATACTCTTGGTTCTTATACAGCATGAAACCAAGTCTTTACAAATTTCCCAAAATTTAAATTACAGTCAAAAGGGAGACCCCTGGGGGGATTCAGATGATCCAAAAGCACTTTCTAACAGTAGCTTCTCCTCTTTCTATTATGCCTGCTCAAATATAGAGATATTATTTGAATGAAATATTCCAAAAATAACTTTGAAAGTACCTTTGGGTCAGCCTACTTTAAACCAAACAAAACTAAGTAAAAACTGGCTAAGATGGTGAAAAAGAAACCAAGGAAAGCAAGCTTCCCTTGGGATCTTGGATTTCTGTTTGGAAAGCAAATAAAATATGCACTGAATGCTGGATTTAATCTTTTTAAAATGGAAAAATAAATCTAGAGCATGCAACCTACGGATTCTCTTTAAATTTCCATGCAAAATAGACGATTTCCCTAAACTAGATCTAGAATGCTTTATGACATAGTTTAGCAATGAGATCTAGATTATGAGCCTTGAAATAATAGATCTATGTAAGTTTTAATTTGAAATGATAGATCTGAATAATGACAAATCTTGTAAACAAAGTAACTAGGTAAAATTTGATTTTTTGGAAGAGGAAGAGAGAGAAAGAGTGCTGGAAGCCTTGAAGATCAACCGTGGAGATTTCCGGTGGAATGTCGAGGGACTATTCATTTGATAAACTTTTGGAGAAAGTGAGGAAGCAAACTACATCAGCACCCTCTCCAAGCTAGGAACCTGCAACTTGATCCAAAGACTTGCCAAAATGCTTGTGAGATCCAGTTAATACATATACAAAGATTTCATAATAGCATGCATATAAACTTTAAAAACATGTTGAATCTAGATATCTAAACATGCATAAAAAGGAAAGAGATGGCCAATAAACTTATTAACAAACTCCTTTCCTATCAATATCATAATAAAATTATTTTCAATCTTTAGCAATGGATCTACAAACAATCAGAAAATTATGAACATAGATATAGGTTACCTCTATAAAACATGCAAATGCTCATCCACACATACAATAACATGACACCGTCTTGCCTCTAAAGCTTCTCTTTATTTCAAATGAACAATAAAAATAGTACAATAGCAACAACACCTCAATCCCAGTTCTACCTAGCTTGGAAGAGGTAACATGTGCTTTATTTATAGCAAAAATAGGAGATCTAGCCAAGGGGGGCGCAAATCCCAAGGAGAGAGAGACTGCAGCTACATGTGGAGTGAATCTAAGCTTGATCTAAGTCTAACTAAGCCTAATCTGAGTCTCACTGAGTGCAACTGTCAATCAGAGAGCTTATTTGTCTAACGCCTCAACCTGCTGACTGAAGGATCCACCAAAACCCAACCAGAGAGGCCCACATGTGTGGAGGAGAGAGGGAGGGTGCAATTCCCAAGATTTCATGCAATAATTCACTCCCATCTCAGCCCAGATCACCTCTTTCAGTCAAGGAATTGTCATATTTAGTCAATCCCAAGCCGGTGAGACTGATTTCAGTCAAATCGAAGAAAATCCCAATGATTTAGGATTTGGGGTTTTATCCATTATTTAATTAATTTATCAATTAAATAATCAATATTTCATTTTTAGGGATTTTTTACCTGAGTGATGGAAAAATCACTCAAAACTTAGAAAAAGTGGGTCTATGGGTTTACATGGCACTCCGACCTTGAAAATGAGCACCCTAATGACTGAAACTGATTTCCAAGCCCACTTTTATTAAAAAACCAATTTTTCCAATTAGACTATTAAAAAATAGCCTAAGTTTTGTGGAAAAATTAAAATTAAAAAAACTTAAAAAATAATAATAAAATAAAAAACCGAGGGGGACTTAGACATGTTCATATGACTCGACCATGATGCCTAGCATGTTTATACATTGACACATAGACTCTAATAACCTCAATAGGCCTAAATGCCAAGCCGACCACCCCAACTTTGGAGGTATTGAGTGAAAAACTCTGAAATTATCAGTCGTTTACTCAACAACCAATAATAACCAAGGGAAAAAACATCCTAGGCTGATCGGATTGACAAATAAAGTCTAAGAGACCGAGTCTACATACAATATCATGCTAGAATATTTTATTACAACTCCCCCATGGGGTATGAACATGTGATGTAGTACAACAAGCACTTCCCAGAAGCACTTCCGAAGGTCTTATGAAGTCCAAACAAATCATCTTTGTTCGGTTCACCAGGCTCACTTGATAAAAAACAACTAAGTACAACTTAGGTCGTAACATCTGGCTCCAACTGCGGGACAGGTGCTTGATCTGGTCATAGGGAAAGGAGAGCATACGAGAACACCAGAATCTGTGGTTTAGACACCCTGTAAAAACATCTCAACTTGACAAAATAAAGCTCAGTAGCACAAGCTTTATATAAAAACCAAATGAACCATTAGGCTGATTTATTTAAAAAAAAATGTACCTAACTAATGAAAGAATTTTTTTGTTATAGCTAAGTACAAAACATAAATGCAGAAAGTAAATGCTCTCTTTCAAGGAGTTTATTTTCCTACTCTAAGCATGATAAAAAAAAGGTTAAGTATAATCAGAAATCCAATGTAACCACCTAAGAATTTTATTAACATAAAAAAATTTGCCTTTTCTTTGGTTAGTAGCCAAAGTAAGGATACTTTATTCAGAAAATGTAAACCTGCGTGATGATCCAGAAGGGGAGGGACGGATGGGAAATCATAGGCACGAATAATGTCATCAAACTTCCTCCCAAACTGGTAATTGCTTGTGCAGGCTGCTTCTATCCATGACTAGACAGGGTTGATGTACAAATTGGAATGATGAGGCAGAATGACTACACCATCATACTGATCATCAAGGCTTACCAGATGATAACTCACTGTATAAGCCCCAAGTGGCTCCAAATCATGAGGAAACTCTATATGTGAAGATGATAGTTGAGAATGATATTCTACTAACTGCATCACATCTATCTTTTCACAACACTGCTTTTCCATGTCTTCATTATTGATACCCTTGTGCGGCTCTGAATGATATGACTCTGAATGATCATATAAGAGTTTTGAATGCTGCTTTTCCTTACTAGGATTTCCCAGGTCTCCAGATCCATGCTTCCCTCTATGGAAGTTGTTGGAGGAGCAAGTCTGTAAGCTGACTAGAACTATAGCCGACTAATTCGATCAGCCGACTAATTAGAGATTAGGTCGGCCACATAAGGTCGTGTCGGTTGACCAAACCGATAGGTATTTATTTGTAACTATTTTGTAATTCATATATATTAGGTTGTTGAGCCAGATGAGAACTCAGTTCAGTTCTCTGTATTGTATGGACCCTTTCGTTATAATATAATCTGTTATTCTTCCTACTTGTTCTTGTCTCTTGTTGCTGCTATGTATGTATTCTTTTAATGTGTATTATTGGTAACCCTATGTGATCTATGAGATTACAACATTGGTTCCATTGCCGGTAGTACATGTCTAAGATGTATACAAGCAAATGATATCATAACATGAGATTAAGGACTGGTGGGAGCGTAAAATAGAAAACTACTTGCAAAATTACGCACGAAGAAATAGATTAACGACTTCTCAAGCAAAGGAAAGGTTCTTTACTGAAACCCATGAGAATTTTGTAGAATCAGTGCCTCAGATTTTGAAGAAACTCTTGGATGAAAAATCTGGAAGCGACTAAACATCAATAGCTTCTAGAAAAACTGATTCAAGGGGGAAGGACAAACCTGTTGGAGTGGTTTGAAAAGATCATCAACGAATTCTACAAGGAAAAAGCTATAGAAGAAAGAACTTCGGTGGAAACTATCCAAAAGAAATTCTACACAGACCTCACCGAGCAATTCTCGTGTTCCTTACTGACCTTGTTGTTCAAGTTCCTGATAGAGAAAGGAGTGGGTCATATCATTGAACCTCATCCATTACTATGCGAACTGCCACAAAATACTAACTGGGTGGAGAAACAAAAGAAGTGGGATAAATTCATTGCCAAAAGGGAGTGGGAATACTTCCTAAGAAAGTAAACAAAAATATCTGAGCTTTCTAAAGTGCCAGGTAGGAAATGGGGGTTAGTTGGTCGTATGTCAGGGTAAAGTAGAGAGGATTCTAGTCAACTAAGGAGATACCATTCACCAGTGAAGAGAAGTCGGCCTAAAAAGGAAATCGAAAGGACAGTGTCACACAAAGGTGCGACGGACTTACAGCAAATGGAGAGGGAGAAGAGGCTGCAAAGAAGGGAAGAAAGAAGAGAAAGAGCTATAGCGTTGCAAAGAGGATGAGTACTAGGGTGACAGACCAAGAGAGAAATCCACCAGATTCGGGTCATGACTAACAAGAAGAAGGCATGGAAGAAGAAGTGTCCCCTATGGAAGAATATTTCTGGATAGAGCAGAGAGAAGCTCTCCAATTAGAAGTTCCCTAGGAGGTAAGACCTCTATCTCTGACGAATCCGAGTACCAGGATACAAACCATTGTCGAATAGGACCTTAGACTAAGAGCTAGTGACATTGGTATTTGGAGCCAACTAGACGACGAGAGAAATGATGATAATCATCTACTTATTCATCGACCAGAAGAAGGAAATTGGATCACACTTCAAGCGATACCCTCCAACCGAAGTATCCAATTACTTTACCCAACACACGAAGGAGCACCCCCCATTCCAAATACAACTTTGGAAGATACAGAAAATATGGAGCTGCAGACAAATAATTGTAGTTGGACATCAATAGGAGAAGTCGACCCTGACCAACTGCATGTCGGCGAAGAAACGACAACTAAGATTGTTAACCCAAAAATCCCCCACATAGCTCTCTATGTCATACACCACCAAAGGACACCATCTCAAAACACTCATTTCACTCCATAAGACCTTCCATTTGACCCCCACACCTCCAAAATATCTCAAGGATGAAGAAAAGGGCTAAAAACCCCAAAAAAGAGCCCCAAAATAGCCCCCCGAGGAGCTAAATCCCTCAAAAAGGGGCTAAAACCCTAAAAGGGGCTAAAGCCCTGACTAAGGGCTTAAAACCCTAAAATACCTTGGAAAAACTATAAAAGGAGGGTGGGGGGTCACTCTCAAAACACTCCTCACTTGCCTATTGTTATGCTGCCCGTGGATGCTTTGAGACCTTTGCCTCTCAAACCACCCACATTCCCTCTCCTCCATTTCCATTCCATCAAGCCATTGCCTCCCAACCAAGAGAGAGGTGCTCCCATGAGCTAGGGCATGGTGGCCCATTTCCACCCAAGTGAGGTATAACATTTTTTTTCATGTTTTGTCTAATTGTTTTTACTTTCTAACTATTATTTTTACTTGCAGGTTCTATTTGTTGACATTGTTTGCAGGTTTTCCATTGTAGTAGCTTAGGTTGCTTGCAGGTTTCAAGGAGATGGAACCCTAACCCATTTTCTACAGAGGGGTTCACAAGGGCTTCATCTCCCTCTTTCTTTTATGTTATTAGCTCTTAGATCTAGTTTATAGTTGCAATCATTTGCTTACTCTAGTTTACTCTAGTTTGTTGTTTTGTTTAAGCTATTTTCCCTTTCGTTTTTCCTATTTTCAATGAGTAGGAACCTATCCTTGTGCCCTATAGGCACAAGGGATCCATTCCTACTCCTGCAGTGAGGAGTAATCCTCACTATAGCTTTGGTGACCATACCAGGTCGATCCCACAGGATCCCTGGTCCAAAAATTTCAAGTTTTCAAGTTTTTTCAATTTTACCCTAGTTTTCAGAAATCTTATGTTACATCTACCTTAAATCTTGTTTATTTACTATTTTAGTTAGTTTCAAAGCCTCTGTTAGGCCAAGCCGAGTCAGAGTGACCCCAGTACCAGTTACTGTCAGCCATATCTGACCCTGCCTCACCAAAAAACCCCTTTCCGGAGTAGGGTGCTCTTATCAGGGCAAAAGATGAGACTGGGGTGCTCTTAATGAGCAAAAAGGTGCACCCAGGGAACAATTATCCCCAGACAGGCCCGACTTGATCCCAGAACCTCAGGTTGCGACTATTTTTTCATTCTGTGCGACCCCCTCACTCATTTCTGGAAAAAGCTCGTGACCCCCTCGCTAGATTTGGTCAGAAATGCATGACTTGTCACGCAAAAGTTGAATTTAAGTTTAATTGACAGTAATTTTCAGTTTCAGAGGAATGTTAGTGCGGCCCAGCTGCCTCTGTCCACCATTGCAAGTCTTTTTCAGTTCCATCTTTTATTTTCTGCAAATCAATCCATGAACAATGTGTAAATGTTAAATCAATCATTAAGGCTTAATAAAATGAACTAGTCTAAATAAAAGTAACTTAAAAATAACCATCTTGCTGCCCCCTTCCTCCTCTACTCAGTCATCATCCTCCGGGGTATTCTGGGATACGATGAAGGGTAAGCTCGTATAGATCTAGGCACTCCATGGTATTTTTCCCAAACCACTAAAACCATGTGACCTGGAAGGAAGAGGGCGTAGAGAAGGAGGGATTCTCACGGAGCTAAGTGTCCTATCTGTTGACCAACCTAGCATCCGGGAGGTGACCTGAGGATCTACGGATGGGCTCATTCCCATTGTGTTGAGAGCCCAACACCTTCTCTTGGTTTGAAGAAGAATATCATTGATAGGTAGACATTCAGTTAGGACAACAATCTAGGGTTAATCACTGTACTTGCTTACAAATTTATGTTTATGTTTGCATACAAAACCATGATATGAACTCTACCATGAATTCATAAACCATATTGCAACAACCAAATACTAGAAAAAATAAGCAAACTAACACACCATACCAAATAATTGACCCAACTTAGTTCATGACGCTAAGTATGCCTTAAAATTTACCAAATTTACACTAAGTTTAATCAATTCTGCAGTCTTTGAGGACATAACTCCTTGGCTGCTTCAACTATGGGAAGTACTTGGGCTTTTCCAAGAAACTCATTGTGAGGAGTACCACAGGAACCCCAAAGTAGCTGGCCACTGAGAGGAATTGCCAAGTGAAATGGGCAATGACCCCTTCTGATTGAGTAGAAGCACCTGTGAGGAATAATCCAAGCGCTGTCTTCTGGCAGTATTGGTGGCCGAGAGACCACCTTCAGCCAATAGGAATCCATTGAAATCGGGGTCCAAATCTCATACCCACCAGTTTCATACACAAAACCGAACACAATTGATCCTCCACGATCTTCCTCACGCCTAAGAGGCGAACCACCACCATTTGGAACACTTGATCGACATCATTGAAGCTGCTCTTAGTGATCTCCCACACCGTCAGAGGGCCACACAGCCTCTAATTCTGATTCTGAACCATATCAGTCTAAACCAGACCTCCACACCGCACCATCAAGCCCCATGGCTAGTGCAAACTCAGATCCATTTTTCGGCCTAACCTTAGCAAGTGGACCCATGTCCACATCACAACTTGTCACCCACAACTTGGCAAGTGGTCCAAGCATAGTCATGCAGACTGTCATTAACCAATTGCCACCACCCATAGTGACTAGCCAAGCTGGCCCAGTGGTAACACACGGGGGTAGTGGCCCCTCCACACACACTACCCCTCCGGCCACACAGGGGGGAAGTGCACCATCCACCTACATTTCCCCTACTGTCATGCATGGGGGAAATGCTCCTGCCACCCATACCACCCCCCACACAACACTTGGGGGAATTGTACCATCCGCAATGTTGCCACCACAAGCACCCCCAGCCATGTAGATGCATTATGCACCTACAAACCCCACCCCCATTGCAGCCCCATCCCACATCAACTTGGTGTCAAATTTGCCCTTCATGGCTCGTTTGAACTTGCCTAACTTGGCTAGATTAACAAATGAACCCATCCACCACCAAGCTTTCTGGCCACCCATGCCAACGAAGCTGCCATTAGACATCCCAAAGTTTGAAGGAAAAGCTGAGGAATGTCCCCAAAATCACATAATGACATTCCATCTATGGTGCTCATTCAATAGCATCGTAGATGACTCCATCAGGCTGAGGCTATTCCAACGCACCCTTACAGGTGCTGCGGCCAAATGGTACATTGAGCTTCCACAAGCTAAGTACCCCGACTTCAACTCCCCATCCTTCATGTTCCTATAGTATTTTCAAGTCCCTATTAGATATGACGAGGGGGTGGAGATCCTGTTATGCTGTCGCCAAAGCACCGCCACTCACATAACTGACCATATCCATGAGTGGCGGCGATGCCATAGCTTATGAAAAATCCAACTAGATGATAGGATCCTCTTGGATTGTTTCTTTAAGACTTTGCCCCCACCCATCACAAAGGATGTCACATCTGAACGTCCCCAATCTGAAGAAGACGCCATACTGAAGGCCCAACAATTTGACTTGATCTACTCTCAATCTGGATACTTGTACACTGTCATTCTAGACGCTCCCCATCCAAGTACCTCCTGCCATGACGCACTGGGGGAATCCCATGCTGCGGATGACATCATAGGGTTAGTCTCCCAACAACCACATCCTCGACCAACACCACCTGCCATTGCACCGCAACCAAGAAACATTGCTAGTGTTGCTTACCAAAACCAAGCTCCGGACTATGCTAGAATGATGTCCCAGTCCGGAGCAACAACCTCTTATGCACAACCTGCGCCACTGCAGTAGGCTCAGGCGATGGATTGGCGAAAAAAATAGTATGTGGGGAAAATTCCCACATTTGTGGCACCACCACCCCCACAAATATACTATGCACCACCAGTGTAACAAGTTTAAGCCCCCGCCCCCACTCCACCCGCTCTGTTGGGACAAGTGTTCACACAACAAAACCGTCCCAACTAGCCTGCCCCCAACAATCAACAAGGGCAAGCTAGAAACAACCGGCCCCGCAACCAAGGAAATAACCAACCACAGGGAGGCTGTCAGCAACCGAACCCTCCCAATAATTCCATGGCTAATCGGCCAGCCCAAAACCCCCCATGATAGAATGCACCAAGACGCAACGCTCCGTTGCACACAAACCAACCTTGTACACTCTATGATGTTTATGGGCATTACACATTTGAGTGTCCCCTCATTGGTCACACTAAGCAAGCGATTCAAAATGAGGCCCAACAGGCCGCCAATGCTCCCAATCAAGCCCAACCCAACCAGGCACCACAAGCACCTCCTCCCATGGTGCTTCAAAACCCACTACCAGTCCAAGGATTGGTGGCAACCGTTCCCCCTCCCCAGGCCAATCCCAATGCTTCAGGGGCACCACCCATGGCCGAAACAAGTGTTCACCACCTACTAGCCATGACCATTGACGAGGTCAACTTACAGAATAGACGAAATCAGTACGGTACCACCACTGAACTTGTCGACTCATCAGCAGCATCCACGCCTAAGACAACCAACCTTCCTCTCCAATTACTCCCATTCCCGTGCCCCCCCCCATACGTAGAATTGCCAATAATTCCACAGCTAGAGCTGTAGTCAGCTATAGTATTGTGGATGATTTGGCCCAAATGCCAACCGCCATGTCCGCTCTTGAGGTACATAAAACATGCCCAATGCAACAGAAAGCCTTACTAGCCGCTCTAGGGGTAGTAGACCCCTCCGACTCCAAGTTAATATTGTTTAACACAGAGAACGGAGATCCGTGCATGCCCTCCACTATCACCTTCCAAATATCAGTGTCCATCCGGAACTTGGTTGTGTACCGATGCATAGTGGATGAGGGGGAATCCACATGCGTCATGTCTACATTGGTTTAGTAAAATATTGGATCACTGATTCTGCAACCGTCCTCCACGACTCTACAGGATTATGATGGACATCCCACTAAATCCCAAGGAATCCTCCCCCATGTCCCCATCATGTTAGCCGGAAAGACAGTCTTGATTGACATCGAAGTTGTCAACGCTCAACTGGACTACAACCTCCTCCTTGAAAGGAGTTACATGTACGCCATGCAAGCCGTCGCATCAACTGTCTTGCACCTCATGATGTTCCCCCACGAAGGGAATATTACGATGGTTGACCAGCTCACCTACCATGATTTGCAAGGGTTAACAACACCTGCCAACATTATCCCTATCATCACCACCATTGAGCTGCAAAGGGAGATCGCACATGCTAACGCTATCCCTGCAACCAACACTATGGTTGAAAACACACCAGCCTCCCCACCATTGAATGTGGGCCCTGGGTTGTTTACCGATCCCACCATGATTGCTCCTTTCCCGTTGGTGTCACCACCACTGACACAAAATAAAACTGCGGACTTGTGCATGGTCTCATCAAGCACCGTTGCACCCAAACAGCAACAGTAGCCGCAGCCCCAACCACAACCACAACATCATCCACAACTGCATCGCCAACATTAGCCGCAACATCATCTGCAGCCGTAGTACTACGCATAGCCGTAACCACAACTGCACCGCCACATGCAACCAACTGGGAGTTATGTGGGCTCATCTCTGGTCCATACAATTCCCTTCCTCTTTCCCCCACCTGGTGTCATGAGCAAGCCGGTCATGGCCACCTTAAGCCTACCCAACTTTACGTTGGGCATCCCAGTTTGGTATCTAGATCCACCAACTCAACCAGCAATGCCCCAGGTTGTTTTAACCCTAGTGCAACCTGTTGCGGTTGAGTCTCACCCTCCACCTGGTCCACACAAGCCAACCACTGCACCCACACCTGTATCACCCCAACCCAAAAGGGCTAGGGGAAAGAACACCAAAGCCACCGCAGAACCATTACAAGTCCCACCTTGTGCCATCTATGAAAAACAGGGCCATCCAACTCAGAATTTCCCTAAAATTACACTAATCCGTGCGCATCTGGATGCCATGGATACGAATGAAAACATCCCCATGGTTGAACTCCCAACCATGCTAGTAGTCGGGAACAAGGAATTGAGGACAAACCATGTTTGTGACCTTTGCGGCTTGTATGGACATTACTCCCACCATTTCCAAGACCTGCCTGAATTTCAAATGGCTCTTGCTGACCTCCGTCACCATTCCCTTGAGTTTGAGATCACCTTGATCGAAGAAGTTCACCCACCACCTCCTTCGTCAGACATCGCATCCATCTACATGATGTCCAGTTCTGCAGACCCTCTTGTCTCCACCATCACCGATGGTCCATCAGACCTATCTCTTCTATTGTTTCCCCAGCAACAGTCGCAACCTCAGTTGTAGCTGCAACCCTAGTTGCAACCTCAAACTCAATTACTAGGGAAACAATGGGTTTCATTCCCACTCAACATGATCCTTTTCCTTTTTATTTTCTTTTTCCTTTTCCTACCATCCAGTATCGTGAGTAAGTTTGCCTTGGCAACCATCAATCTACAAGATTTCACACTGGGAGATCATGTGTGGTACCTTGAACCACCTGTTGCAGCTGCAACAATTTTCCCCAAATTTCTTAAATTTTGGGCCCCTCCTCATGATTTTGCATTGTTTTAATCGTTGCATCCTTTAATTTTTGGTCATATTGTAATTTTAGATGATTGTAAAAGCTTAATTCTCGCTCAAGATTCAAATTTTGATTGCATTTGGAATTTATGGTAAGTCGCAGATACTGAGTTTGTTTTCGCTTGTTGATTGAACCAAGTGTTCTCTATTGTGGGTCGTAGTTTTGAGTTTGCTTGCTGGTCGATCGGATTAAGTTTCTTTGTTTTGGATCCCCGTTGTGGAGGTAAAGCCGTTTTTGATTCGTTGTTGAACTTTGAAGAGCTGTCCAAAGAACTTAATTCATTTTTTACATCGGGCGTCGAAACTATGTTAATTCGGCTGTTTTTGTCCTTTTCCTGTCCGCCGTTGCGGCTCCCAAACCGGTTTAGCGTCCGAAGTCCAAATTGTTCCGACTACCGATGCGTGTTGAATTTGGTTTTCCTTTCCGCCGTTGCGGTTGGGAAATTCTTTTGGTTTCCGATTCCAAAGCCTTTTGACTTCCGATCAAGCTCTTCCCGCCCGCGTTTCGGATGTCTCTAGCTCTTGTCTCTTCCGCCGTTGCGTCTCTCAAAATCATTTAGCTACTGAAGTGTAAAGCCGTCTGACTTCCGGTTAAGCCTCTCCCGCCCACGTTTTGCGTGAATTTGGCCCGTGTCTTTTCCACTGTTGCAACTAGGAAAACCTTTTAGCGTCCAATGCCAAAGCCTTCCGACTGCCGATTTATAACTTCCCCGCCTAAGGAATGCACCTGGCCGTTTTCTTGTGGATTGGCCGTTTCATGTGTTTTATTTTAATATTTAAAACGCCCTTCCAACGAATGATACACGGTAATTGATTGCAGGTATAATTCAATGGACTATTGGGGTGACCAGGTGTCAAGGCATTGCTTGATCAAATCGAAACCGGCAAGGTCGAAAGGAAGACAAAGCAAGAGAAGATATAGAGTTGAGAGCAACAAAAATGCAGATTTGAAAGGTCCAGCAGTTACTCAATTAATCATGAACAGGCGAAGAAAAATGGAGAGAGTGATACGAAAAGATGGGGAGACCGAAAGGTCATGCGTTGGGGGGGGGGAAACCCAAACGATTTACTATTTTGTTTAAATACTGGAAAGTTGGAGGTTACAAGGACTTTTTTCGCTGGAAAAATTTGTAAACCATTTTGCTTGTAAGAGGAACTATTTCGTTTACAATCGGAAACTGCAACTTTTGCCTGCTGGAGAAAGCAAAATGTGGAATGTATCAATGCGATTAAATGAACAATGTTGAAGGGGAACTATTTTGTTTTTAGCTATGTTTCATTAACTGTGAGACTATTTGACTTCCTGAACCTATGTTCTTATTGAAGGTTCTTCAGTATATTTTGCGATGTTTTCCACTGTGAGTAATAAGTGTTGTTCATAAAATGATTGGCTATCTGGTTGTTTAAATATCAGTAATTTTCCATGTGTTTTGAAAGAAGTATCGGCTATCTGTAACTCTTCATAATGCATGTATGAAATGTATTACTCACCAATGAATGATAATTCTGCTCCCTAGGGATAGTTTAGTTAGTTAGTTTATTTTCTTGTTGTCTGCGATTTGGATGCTCGTGAGCCTTAAGACGAGAGGTAAGAACCTGTGCATCACATTGTGACTGCTCCTTGCATTTTTATCACCCTGCATTTAGTTAGGCACTTGCAATCCATACATTAAGTCAAAAAATACAAAAAATATATGGTGGACCGGGCTGCAACCGGTAAAAGCCTTTGTTTTTTTTTTTACTTGACCTACGGTAGCCGGACCGCAAACCAGACGGATTCCCTATACCAAACAGTCAACAGGATAATTGGGAACATTGACTGGGGAGAATCCCTTACTGTTGTTGCCTGTGAATTTCGGGGCCTCAACAGTTTTGGCGCTAGAAGGAGGGCCACCAGTGCATGGCTGGCCGAGGAAACCCGTTTTCCCGACATTATTCCACCGGTAACAGTTCTGAAAACAATGGGTTTCATAATCCAATTTCGGAAGAAAGAGAACATCTATATTCTGTTGGTAATGAAATTGTTAATGATCTGAGAAGACACACCAGGGCATATGTAAAAAATATTGGAGGATTACCAATCATCCTTGAATTTCCCAGAACATAGTATAAAAAGAAAGATCGCCCTGTAGCGGAAGACTCGGTGTTGGTTGGAGACTGGGAAGAACTTGTAGAAACAGCCTTACAGGAAGTTGTACTACCTTTGAACCAAGAAGGCCCAGACACCCCTCAAACTTCTCCTACTCGCACTCCTATTGGCTCACCTCCTCACTCTCCACCCAGACTCATGGCTAGCGTAAACGCAAACCAACCACCTAACCCAGCGAATCCACCACCTGCATGGAGAGCCAGATCACCATTGAACCTTACACCTCCATTACACGACCTACCTCAAGCCTTTGACAATATGTTGCCCAAGTTTGACCCCAATGAGAGAATACTAGTAGATGATCACCTACAAAGTTTTTACTTGGAAATCGAAGGATTAAGGGTTGGAGAGCATGAAGATGTAATCTGCAGACTGTTCCCACATACCCTTAAAGGAGCTGCAGCTTCATGGTACTTTGGGTTGCCTGCTAACTCTATCCCTGATTGGGATATCTTCAAAAGAATTTTCAGAAGTAAGTATGCAACTCAGAAAACTCATGCAGCCCTCATGAAAGGGCTATGTGCCTTGAAGAAAGAAAGAAAGGAAAAGGTGCACAGTTTCACACAAAGGTTTGTAGCCTATCTCAAGAATTTCTCTGAAATGGATAGACCTTCAGACAAAGTTATGATTGAATATTATACTTCAGCTTTAGGCCCTGATCTGGCCATGTTTGCCAAAGGCAGGGCCAAGCCTACTTTGACGGAAACCTATGAAGAGGCTGAAGTAGTGGAAGCTGAAAGAGAGAGTATTGAAGACTATCCAGAGCAATCAGGAGAAAAAGGTGCAGGCAGAAAAGCCTTATTGTTTATGAAACCTAAGGAAGAAAAATCGCCAGATCTGGAAAATATGGCCAAAATGATGCAGAAGCTTTCCAACAAAATCATAGACTTGGAGAAAGAGAAGGAAGCACCAAAGTTTTATAAGGCATATTATAAGAAAAGAGAGGACAACAATCAGTCTCAACCTCCTCCACACAATACAACATCCATGAATTTAACAGAGATAGGGATGGAAAATTTTTGCACTTTCCACCAACAACCCCACTCTGAAAAGAATTGTCCGCAATGGATAAATTCAATGACGTTGGTCATGAATCAGATGTTGGATTCTATATTAACAGAAGAAGGAGATGAAGAAAGAAAAGAGAGTTTTGCTTCTACTTCTATGAAATAACAGGAAGAAGAAACCATGGATTTAGGGAATTCTATCTCATTATTTGATGCTGAAGAGGAAAAGACTCAGGGGTACAAGGACGTTATGGAAACCAATGTAGCCACAAGGAGCCAAGGGACAGTTGGAGAAGACAGTCTTATACTCCCAAAGATTAAGAGGCTGCAGAGAAATATTAAGAAGAAATTTCAAAATAAATCCTTAGCTGATAAAATTCCAGAATTCACTATTACCAGCCAAAATCCTAGACAGGATGATACAACGACCAAGCCAAGTGAAGATAAAAAGAATGCTGATAGACCTCACCCCACTGAACAACAGATGGATTATGACATCGTGGAGGATTTAAAGAAGATAAAAGTGAATGTTCCACTATTCGAAATGTGTAAAGTGCCACAGCAAAAGGAAAGACTGTTGAACGCACTTGAAGCATCGGTTGAGAAGCTCCCCATGAACAATCAACCTCACGAAGAAGAAGAAATTGGAGAAACCAGCGCTGGAGGTAAGCCTAAAATCAAGCATCCACCTTTCCTCCTCATGTTTGAAATTTTCAATCATAATGTACATAATTTCTTGGTAGACTCAGGGGCGTCGGTAAATGTTATGCCCATATCAGTCTGTAAAAAGATCAATGGGCAGCCTAAGCCATCCACGTGGAGGGTGGTTCAATTGGATAGAATGGATGTAAAGGTGATTGGTGAACTGGAAGATGTCCTAGTCCGTCTGGCATCTAATGACAAAGTTTTCCAAGTTATTAAAATCATGGTGGCTGATATACCAGACGCTTACGGTCTTGTCCTGAGCAGATATTGGTCGGCCAAATTAAGTGGATATTTCACCTCAGATTGGTCCCATCTTTGCTTGCCATACAAAGGGAGTCCAAACCAGATTAAGATTCTAAGAGAGCCTCACATGAAGTACAATGTTACTCAGCTGGAGGAGAAGAATGTACCAGTGGATTCTGTACTGGGAAACTATTTTATTGAGTTGGAAACAGAGAATTATCAAGCGGAAGAAGCCAACAACACATCTGACACTCAGCCTGATCTCCTTCGATTCTCACAGGCTGATGAGATTGATTGTAATATAGTAGACTTAGCAGTAGGAGTAGATTCACCTTCAGTAGTTAGTGATTTTTGGATTTTGTTTTTTGATGGCTCTAAGACATTAGAAGGGTCAGGGGCTGGCTGTGTCTTGATCGACCCACAGAAGAATAAACATTTCCTTTCTTGTAGATTAGAGTTTGAGTGTACTAATAATACAGCTGAGTACGAAGCACTGGTGCAGGGACTAAAGAAGGAAATTGAATTAAATGTAAGTAATCTAAAAGTCTTTGGGGATTCTAAAATTATTGTGAAACAAATCCGGAATCAGATACATTGTGTTTCTCCTCACTTAAAGGCTTACCAGAATGAGGTATGGGATTTGCTTAAATGTTTTAATGCATTCAACATTATTTCAATTCCAAGAATTAAAAACGCAACTGCTGATCTGTTGGCCACATCAGCCGCTAGACTCTTACCCACTAATAATCGGTGTTCTGTCAAATTACTTTTCAGGCCTTCAGTATCCGATATGATCACCAACTTGTGAGTGTTCGGCGATGATCAGCAAATCATAGAATGTTTGACAAATGACGAGGTGTTTAAAGGAGCGATCATAGATGATGAAGAGCATCAGGTCGAGATGAAATATGACAATTTCATTCCTAAAGGTGTCAAAACGTTAGAAAAAATGTTCGATTTAAATGAAATGTTTAGAAGACCAGCCAACGCGAAGACCCACAGCTCATCTCTACAGTTCGAGCTGATAAATTTAGGGACTGAGACGAATCCCAAATTTGTGAATCTCGGCAAGTGTTGTTCACCAGTAGAAAGAGACAAATTCATCAGTCTATTTAAACAATATAAAGATGTTTTCGCATGGACGTATGAAGATTTGAAAACATACGACACCAACATCATCAAGCATGTCGTCCCCATTAAAGCAGGTGTCAAGCCATATCAGCAACCATTGAGAAAAATGCATCCAAAATTGGAACCATTGATTCAAAGTGAAGTGAAGAAATTATTGGACACTAGAATCATTTTCAAAGTCAGACACTCTGAGTGGGTATCAAATCTGGTACCAGTAAGGAAAAAGTCTGGAGAAATCAGGCTCTGTGTGGATTTTAGGAACTTAAACCATGCATCAGTTAAAGATAACTACCCTGTGCCACCCATGGAGTAATTGTTGCAAATGGTCTCTGGTTCTGAATTGTTTTCATTATTAGATGGTTTCTCTGGTTACAATCAAGTACTAGTAGCCGAAGAAGACAGATTGAAGACAACATTCAGGACCAAGTGGGGAACCTTTTCCTACAGAAGAATGCCATTTGGGCTTATCAATGTTGGAGCAATGTTTCAAAGGGCTATGGACATAGCTTTCTGAGGATTGATTGGCCATAATGCTGTAGTGTACCTTGATGATATTACGATATTCTCGAAGAAAATAGAAGAGAACGCATTTCACTTAAGGAATATTTTTGAATGGTGTTGAAAGTACGACATCTCACTGAATCCTAAGAAATGTGTGTTCGTTGTCACAGAGGGCAAGCTGCTGGGTCACATAGTGTCAAAGCAAGGAATCTCCATTGATCCAGAAATAATTAAGGCTATTGAACAAATCCCCTTGCCACACAATAAAAAAGGGATGCAATCATTCATGGGAACTATGAATTTTGTTCGAATATTTGTTCCTGATTTCGCTCAAATCGTCAATCCATTGCAGCAGATGGTGAAGCAAAATGCACAATTCAAATGGACTGAGATTGAGAAGAATGCTTTTAGTAAAATCAAGACTACTGTCGCACATGCACCTTCCCTGAAAAGACCATATTTCGATGAAGAATTTATTCTGTACACCTTCGCATCCGATGATTCGCTAGCAGCTGTGCTTACGCAAAAGGAAGATGGGGGGGATGAATTCCCAATATCCTTTATGAGTACTGGTTTACAGGGAGCCGAATTTAATTACCCAACTGTTGATAAAAAAGATTACACTGTATTCAAAGTAGTAAAACAATTCAGGCCTTATATTTTAAAAAATAGAACCAAGGTGATCGTCCCATACCCAGCTGTAAGATCCCTTCTCATACAGAAAGAGTTGGGAGAAAGAAGGGGCAACTAGGTAACAGATCTTCAAGAGTATGAACTTGAATTCAAGCCATCCTCTATAGTTAAAGGTCAAGGGTTATGCAAATTGATGACTAAAAGTGGGAACAATGAAGAACAAGCCTGGGAGGATGAGGCCGAATTACATGTAATGGATGTATGTCCTTTGTTTACAACTCCCGAGTCTTGGTATAGAGACCTTGTACATTACCTGCAGGTAGGGCTGTTACCAGAACATTGGAATTCCAAGCAAAGAAGAGCGCTACATCTTAAATTAGAATCTTATCAAATTGTGGAAGGGGTATTATTCAGAAAGAATTATGACGGGGTTCTTCTCAGATGCTTAGAAAAGGAAGATGCGAAGAAAGTGATGGTAGAATTGCATGACGGTCCTGCTGGAGGACATTATTCAGGGGATACCACCACCCAAAAAATCCTCAGGGCATGTTACTACTGGCCCACGCTCTTTAGAGATGCACATGCACATGTCAGGAAGTGTGATATTTGCCAAAGGTGTAGTGGGAGACAGCCTAAAGCAGAAGCACCTCTAAAGCCTGTGATGATCACGGAGCCATTCGAGAAATGGGGATTGGATATTATTGGAGAAATAAATCCAAATTCCTCTTTGCAGCACAAGTACATTCTGACCGCTACTGATTATTTCACTCGCTGGGTCGAAGCCATCCCACTACGCAAGATAAATGAAGACGAGGTCATCAGCTTCCTGTAAGATCATATCATGACCAGGTTTGGAGTTCCAATTTCGTTAGTTTTTGATAATGCTAAGTACTTTTCATCAATTAAATTGACTGTTTTTGCTCATGATAAAGGGATAAAATTGCATTATTCTGCTAATTACTATCCACAAGGAAATGACCTGGCTGAATCCTCTAATAAAAATCTGATTAGAATCCTAAAGAAGACTGTAATAGAAAACTAGAGGAGTTGGCACTCAGCACTACCAAACGCCCTTTGGGCTGATAGAGTCACCCCCAAGTCTGCGATAGGAGTATCACCTTATACCCTTGTGTATGGTAAAGAAGCCATTCTTCCACCCAACATCATGCTGCTGTCTTCTAGTTTAGCCCAAGAGTCCAGTGGGTCGGAGAATGAAGTTTTACAGATAAGGATATCTAATCTCCTGAAAGCAGAAGAGGCTAGATCTAAAGCCAGAGAACGTTTTCAGCAATAGCAGGAGGTAGTAAAAAGATGGTTTGACAAGCATAAAGCTGGAACAAAAGACTTTGAAGTAGGAGACTTAGTCCTCAAATGGGATCACCCCCATGACGAGAAAGGAAAGCACACTAAATTTCAGCAGTTGTGGGTAGGCCCTTTTCAGATTGCAGCAAAGCTTGGCCCTTCTAGTTACAAGTTGCAGGATATTCAAGGGTGGGAAGAGAACTTACCGGTGAACGGTTTGGTTCTCAAGCCTTACTTTTCGTGAGTTTCATTGAGTTTTTCTGTCTTGTATATAAATAAGCTACTTGGCTATCTTTTGAGTCATGTTTTTCTCAGTTTGCTTTAGTTTGTTTTTTTTAATTTTAAATAAAGGGAACGAACCCACAGTTACATGGGGAACATCAAAAGGTTTGGGAATGATAGACATTTTGGAGTCTCAGACTGTGTGTTGCTAAAAGAAATTCTTCCAGTTTAGCAGTTTTCTCGAATAAAATCTACGTGCATTGAAGTCCTACTTAACCCTTGTGAAATAAATTGGATTCGAAGAGTTTGGAATACTATGTTGAGGCTCCATCCACGTCACACTTAAAATTTTCTAAGGAGCGACAGCAGAGGAACCATGGAAAGGAGCAAGGTGAACATTATATTAAATATAAATGATCCCATGCCAAGAAACGAATGTCAAAAAGGAAAATAAGAGTCAAATAACTCCTATGAAAAGCATCATACATCAAAGCAAATGCTGAATCATAAGTACTAAATTGCCGAAAGATCCTCTCCGTCCGTGAGCTGAAACTTGAAGTATACCACTCACACAAAAGGACACTATGGGATAGAGGATCCTGAAATAAAATTCAGTAAGAAAAGGCATCCAGGAGGACTCATAAGAAAAGGGGCAAAAGTCCAAAAGCACAAAAAAGTGCTAAAAATGACATGCGAATGAGGAACAAACGAATATTTCTGTTTACCATATGCTACAATCCTGTGGTGTCCAAACGATCAGCTACCTGAAGGCAGAAGCAATAATGAAACTCATCCTCTGGCCTCAACAGAGTTATCTGGACTTGAAAAATCTTGGTTTCCACTCTCCCAAATCAGACTATCATCAATGATTAAGGATACACACTCCTGTCATTTGAGAAATCCGGATAGCTGGAAGAATTCAAAGATGCATTTCCTGTTAAACAATCTATCACTCAAATATTAATCGCCCAGAGATCTAGGTTCACCAGGTAATCGCCAATTGTTGCAGCCGCAACAATTTTCCCCAAATTTCTTAAATTTTGGGCCCCTCCTCATGATTTTGCATTGTTTTAATCGCTGCATCCTTTAAGTTTTGGTCATATTGTAATTTTAGATGATTGTAAAAGCTTAATTCTCGCTCAAGATTCGAATTTTGATTGCATTTGGAATTTATGGTAAGTCACAGATACTGAGTTTGTTTTCACTTGTTGATCAAACCAAGTGTTCTCTATTGTGGGTCGTAGTTTTGAGTTGGCTTGCTGGTCGATCAGATTAAGTTTCTTTGTTTTGGATCGCCGTTGCAGAGGTAAAGCCGGTTTTGATTCGTTGTTGAACTTTGAAGAGCTGTCCAAAGCACTTAATTCATTGTTTACATCGGGCGTCGAAACTATGTTAATTCGGCTGTTTTTGTCCTTTTCCTGTCCACCGTTGCGGCTCCCAAACCGGTTTAGCATCCGAAGTCCAAATCGTTCCGACTGCTGATGCGTGTTGAATTTGGTTTTCCTTTCCGCCGTTGCGGCTGGGAAAGTCTTTTGGTTTCCGATTCCAAAGCCTTCTGAATTCCGATCAAGCTCTTCCCGTCCGTGTCTCAGATGTCTCTAGCTCTTGTCTCTTCCGCCGTTGCGGCTCTCAAAATCATTTAGCTCCCGAAGTGTAAAGCCGTCCGACTTCCAGTTAAGCCTCTCCTGCCCATGTTTCGCATGACTTTGGCCCGTGTCTTTTCCGCTATTGCGGCTAGGAAAACCTTTTAGTGTCCGATGCCAAAGCCTTCCGACTGTCGATTTATAACTTCCCTGCCTAAGGAATGCACCTGGCCGTTTTCTTGTGGATTGGCCGTTTCATGTGTTTTATTTTAATATTTAAAATGCCCTTCCAATGAATGATACATGGTAATTGATTGCAGGTATAATTCAATGGACTATTGGGGCGACCAGGTGTCAAGGCATGGCTTGATCAAATCGAAACTGGCAAGGTCAAAAGGAAGACAAAGTGAGAGAAGATACAGAGTCGAGAGCAACAAAAACACAGATCTGAAAGGTCCAGCAGTTACTCAATTAATCATGAACAAGAGAACAAAAATGGAGAGAGTGATACGAAACACTGGGGAGACTGAAAGGTCATGCATTGGGGGGGGGAACCCAAACGATTTACTATTTTGTTTAAATACTGGAAAGTTATAGGTTACAAGGACCTTTTTCGCTGGAAAAAATTGTAAACCATTTTGCTTGTAAGAGGAACTATTTCGTTTTACAATCGGAAACTGCAACTTTTGCCTGCTGGAGAAAGCGAAATGTGGAATGTATCAATGTGATTAAATGAACAATGTTGAAGGGGAACTATTTCGTTTTCAGCTGTGTTTCATTAACTGTGAGATTATTTGACTTCCTGAACCTATGTTCTTGTTGAAGGTTCTTCAATATATTTTGTGATGTTTTCCACTGTGATTAATAAGTGTTGTTCATAAAATGATTGGCTATCTGGTTGTTTAAATATCAATAATTGTCCATGTGTTTTGAAAGAAGTATCGGCTATCTATAACTCTTCATAATACATGTATGAAATGTATTACTCACCAATGAATGATAATTCTTCTCCCTAGGGATAGTTTAGGTAGTTAGTTTATTTTCTTATTGTCTACGATTTGGATGCTCGTGAGCCTTAAGACGAGAGGTAAGAACCTGCGCATCACATTGTGACTGCTCCTTGCATTTTTATCACCCTCGATTTAGTTAGGCACTTGCATTCCATACATTAAGTCAAAAAATACAAAAAATATACGGTGGACCGGGCCGCAACCGGTAAAAGCCTTTGTTTTTTTTTTGTTACTTGACCTATGGTAGCCGGACCGCAAACCGGACGGATTCCCTATACCAAAAATTCAACGGGCTAATTGGGAACATTGACTGGGGAGAATCCGTTATTGTTGTTGCCCGCGAATTTTGGGGCCTCAACACCACCTACCCTACCACTAAGGCCCCAGGATGTGTTGACTCATGTCCATCCAATTGAGATGATGTGGCACCTACCTCCAAGTCCATCAAAGACTCCTCTCATCTCCAGGCCTACCCTTCTTCCTCCAATAGAGACTGGGGGCAAGGCCACAAAAAACACAACCAATACCATTTACATGATCTCTAGCACCAGTCGCCCTTCCGTCTCATCACTTATGGAAGATCCACCTGATATACCTTGGCACCACTTATGCGATGACAGGGAGATCTGTAAGACCACCTTCGGTTTTACCCCATTCCCTTTAAACCATAGTGTGGAATTGGTTCTTCCCATAAAAGACCAGATTCTATTATTCTGCCTTGCTAATGACCTTTGTCTCAGCAAGGGAGCATACCTCTTCGCTGACTCAGATGGTTGACTCTTGAATAAGCTGTGCAATGGGCTCCACCTCAAGAGATTCTATGCCTGATATAACCACTATGAGTCCCTTATAGTGTAGTTTTTTCCCTTTCTTGTTTTTCAACATTTTTTTAGCAAAAATCAAAGGCAGCACCATCAGCTGCTAGTCAAAAGTCACTTGAACCTGTTCGAGACACCTCTCACACCTCCGGGCTCAAATTTATATCTCCTTATGACACCATCGTCTCATGTTTAATAAATTAATTTTAGGACCATTTCCCACAAGTCACCTCGATTCACGAGCCATGACGTCATGATGCGACTGTCTATGGATCGGTACTTGTATCACACTTCGCGACCGCTACTCATGCAAGCTCTCGAGCCGCCGCCCGTTAAGGATTGTACTACACTTTTTATATTTATAATTGTCTTTTTCACTGCACCTTACGTGAACATATGGTCCATCATCCACAAAACCCATTGTTTTTCTTTCATGTATTTGACATAGAAGTGTCCTCGGGCCATCGCCCGTTAAGGAATGTAATTTTAGCTTTTATTTTGCATTTTTAAGACATAGATTGTCTTTTCTTTTTACCGCACCTTACGCAGACCTCTAGACCACTGTCCACAAAACAATTTCTTTTCTTGCATGTATTTGGCATATAAGTGCCCTCAGACTTGCAATCACATTGCATATATTCAATTTCATCCACTGCAACACACACACGCACTCTCCTGACCTCTGTCCAAGAGCCACCTTAGTTTGCATGTGTTTGCCACACCGACTCACGAGCCTCTACCGCAATCTATCCCACACATGTATTGGTATGTTTGAGATCCTTATGCTCTATCCATACTATGCGGATGACCTTTGGACCTCTGTCCACCGTCTCGACATGGGGCACCGCTCATGCCACCCCATTCAGTTGACCACATTGGAGTTTTGTTTAAGCTCTTTTTTGAATCCTTAAAACAATGAAAAGATCGTCGACCGCAGCTGCTTCCTTTCCAACTCACTAAAGTATAGGAAAGGGCGTCTACACCGTCTCATTTATCTCCTTTTGTGAACCATGTAGACCATTTCATGAAAAGGACCTCCTTGGCACACTCAAGCCAAGACCATTCCCCTCTGCATAATTTTGTGCTTTCTCGGGAAGAGGGGCCGCACTTTACAAAAAATCCCACCACCGGTTGTTGTTAAGCTCTTTTCCAGCCATCTCAACAGGAAAAGATCAACGAGAAAACTTGGTTTCATTCATGCTCGTAAAAGTATTTGAATGACCATCTAGTCAGTATAGGTTTAACCTTTTCTGGCCTGATTGGACTACCAACGGTAAAGAAGTCTCTCATCCCCTCCAGGATGGGCAAGCTCTCCTATGTATACTTTTATCCTTTTTCGGGCACATGAGACTACCAATGAAAAAGAGCCCCCACTGGAGTCTTCTTCTTGCTTTCAGATTCTCTAAAATTGAAAGCACCATCGAGCATTTACCTTCTCGGGCTCGCAAAAAATCCACGAGATCGTACCACAATGGTGTCCCTAGACACCACCCCACAGAAAACGGTTTGGAAGCAGCCCCACATTGGGTCGCCTTTGTTCAGAGTACTCTGCAATGTGTCTTCCTTGGATCCCATCAGTATCAAAAGTGTCCACTTCCTCCAAGTATTTCCCATCTATAGTGACATTCCTGGTATTGTAGCTATGATCCCATTCCCATGAGTTAAGTTTCATTTGCTTCCTGGTCCACTTTGCCGTCATACTCTAAACAAAGGAAGTTTGAGTCTCCCACTGTCCCCCTACCCCTGTTCGCTTTTTACCTTCCCTCCCCTTGCCCCCAATTCAGTGAGTCAGTCTGCAGATTGATTCACATCTTTCAGTTATCCCTCGCGCTCCTGGTCAAGGAAACATTATTGACTTGACTAGGGGTAGGTCTCCCTCTGTCGATGACAACACAGATATTCTAGAGGATAGACCCAGAGGTCCCTATACCTTGGTTTCATTTACATGATTGATAAGTTCCTTGGACCGCTTGAGAGGAATCCTTAGTGCCTCTTGGGATGGTTGTTTCTGACATGCTCGACTTCAACTCCATCATCGCACCATTGGGATTCGTACAAGGTTTGTTCCACACAATACTTGGTTGAAGACCCCAAATGTCACTTGACTCTAGCACATTGGTGAGTCCACTTGAGGGACATAAACAGGTTAGGTCCCTTGTGATTTTCGGGTTGCGTTGGAGACAGTATTCAAAAGCCCCAATAGCACTTCGATATACCTTTATGATTGATGTAGCATACTTGTATTATAGAGACTCTGACTCTCAATCAGTGAGTCCACATAGCTATGTACCAGATCCAACAGATCGTCAGTCATGAAGATATAGCCTTCCATGAGAATGCCATGGGTCCAATGTACTAGATCAATATTGTATTTAGCCTCACATGGAGGCAACCAGCATCATAACATCAGTTGTATATGATCGGCTCTTGTATTTTAGAGCTTAGATGAAATGATTCTTTTGACATTGTCATGAGCATGGGGATGCCTACCTCATCCATATACATGTCACACATTTATTGTATCTCACCCATTGATGGGAACCAAATTAATACAAAAACCAAAAGCCACCATGCCCCAGCCCTGGAAGCACTATCTCTACACAGCAAATCCTATGATGTCCATCGGCCATACGTTGAGCTCCTACCCTCACAAATCAGGGGGTAATCTGTTAACCCAAAAACCCCCCACATAGCTCTCTATGGCCTACACCACCCAAGTACACCATCTCACAGCACTCATTTCACTCCACAAGACCTTCCATTTGACCCCCACACCTCCAAAAGAGCCCAAGGATGAAGAAAAGGGCTTAAAACCCCAAAACGGAGCCCAAAACAACCCCCTAGGAGCTAAATCCCTCAAAAATGGGCTAAATTTAGGGCGAAAGGGGCTAAAGCCCCAAAAAAGGGGCTAAAGACCTGACCAAGGGCTTAAAACCCTAAAATCCCTTGGAAAAACTATAAAAGGAGGGTGGGGGGTCACTCTCAAAACACTCCTCACTTGCCTATTGTTATGCTACCTGTGGATGCTTTGAGACCTTTGCCTCTCAAACCACCCACATTCCCTCTCCTCCATTTCCATTCCATCAAGCCATTGCTTCCCAACCAAGAGAGAGGTGCTCCCATGAGCTGGGGCATGGTGGCCCATTTCCACCCAGGTGAGGTATAACATTTCTTTTCATGTTTTGTCTAATTGTTTTTGCTTTCTAAATGTTATTTTTACTTGCAAGTTCTATTTGTTGACATTGTTTGCAGGTTTTCCATTGTAGTAGCTTATGTTGCTTGCAGGTTTGCAATTGGTTGTTGTTGTTTGATTTTGAACCGTTAGTGCATTGTAGGTTAGGTTTCCGCAGGTTAGGTTTACTGCATAGGGGGTTAGGGTTTTTAATGCCTATGGTGCGTCTTGTGGATATTTTACATCATGAATGGCATAGCCCACTATTTGAGGTCTCAGTTTGTGGGAGGTTGAGTCTGTACGCCGTCGAAGCATTATGGATGTGTCTGCATTTCTTGCACGAGTTGTTAGGGCATGGTGCTGGTGGGCATTTTTTTGTCTGCACCACCCTTTTATTGATCACTTGATGGTTGAATAGAGGTTAAGAAGCCATTTTTCCCTCGGTTACAGTGTCCCATGGGATTCAGGAGGGTTTTTTTTCAGTCGATTAGGGATTTTTTGAAGACAGTTTTCATGTAGGGTTTAGCTGTTTTGAGGTTGAGAGTTGGGTTGAGATTCAGTGATAGAATAAGCTTGATAAATACCTGTATGAGACGAAGAATATTTTTGGTCAATTAAGGTTTTGAGATAGTGGAGCTTAGGAAGATTTAGGAAGCAACATTATTCTAGGGTTTCTTGTAAATAATTCATTAATAAAGAACGTGTTTAACCTAATTTAACAACATGCATGTCGAAGAGGTGAATAGATTTGTATATTTTCTTGTGTATTTCTATAAGCACTTGCTAGAGCTTAGTTAGCCTAAAACATGTTGTTTGACTGTTACAAGTTGATTGCTATAACAACAACATGCCAAAGAGACAAAAGAAGAAAGCTCAAGTGGCTGAAGAGGATCCTGAGGTAGAAATAATAACCAAGGTAGAGTTCATCTATGAAGACACCAAATCCACCACTGGAGATGAACCAGATTACAAATGGGGAGAAATATTCAAAATGATCTCAAACCAGAATGTACCTGATGTTGGGTTTAAAGAACTGACGATTTATGCTAACATTGAAAAGTCAGCTTTGATGAAAGTCGCTACTAAGCCCGAATTGTTTCCCTGCTCAAAAGTAATAGGTTGGATTCTGCCTAGGGCAGATGTGACGAAAATGATCTTAGAAAAAACTGCAAAGTAATGCTATTCTACATACAACCTTGCCTATGTGTCTATGGCATACCATCTACCTTCACCATACGTCTATCTAACAGAAAGTTGGCTAAAGGAGGCAGGTTTGGACCTGGTAGAGACGGTAAAGAGGATGATGATCCCAGGAAAAAATTTTAGAACCAGACCTTCCAAAGAATATGATACCTCAACTCTCCGATCTCCTTACAGATTTATTGCTTTGATGCTTAACAGGATTTTTTGTCGAGCAAATGGAAAAAGTTTCAAGATAAGTAGGATACAGGTTATCTTTTTCGTTGCAACACAAGGAACCATCTTCAACTGGGCCAGTATAGTCTCGAACAACCTTTCAGCATGTATAAGTGCAGCCTTAGGAGGAGTATCTCAGAAGAAATCTAAGTTCTATATGAGCTCTATTCTAATTGATTGCATATTGTGCACCCAGGGTTTCCCTGCTTTAAAATGCAACTGGGAGAAGGATAGAACCCTAGTATACACGGCTTATAAGTTGTTTTGGGAACATAAGTATTATAGTTATTATAGGGATATTTGTGAGCATTTCATTATGCCCCTATATACTCTGGTTTTCCTAACTAAATATAATTGCATGTTCGAAGAAGCATTTAAGGTCATACAAGAGTTCAGGGATTATTATTTAACAGAGGATGGATTGTATGTGAGGATGTATGGTGGCTCCAGAGCTACTTCTCTGCTCCCAAAATATGCTACAGATTATGTACTCCACAAGGAGGCAGTCAGACAATTGTACATAGATGCAGTAGGAAATTTTTTGTTTGAACATAAGAAGGCAATGTACCCTGCAATACCTTTCTTCATTGGAAGCTATAAGTTTTCAAGGGTAATGCAGGAAGCAGAGTTTGTTAAAGAACTAGAATATTTTCTCTTTGGAGAAATAAATTTTCATAGAAATGATTCCCATAACAAAGTAGCTGACTACTGCAAAGAAAATGGAATCCATTTTGAGTACACTGACTTCTGGGACAAAGATGAGAAGACATTCCGCAATGCAAAGAACATAACAACCCTCAAGAAAAGGTTCAAGCAAAAGATAACAACTATGGGTGTAAAAGGCAAGACTTCAGAAAAAGCTAAGAAGCTAGAAGAAGAAGAGGCCAAGAAAAGAGAAGAAGATGCTAACAGATTGGTACAAGAAGCAGAAAATTGGTTAAGAATTGAAGAAGAAGAAAAGAAATGAGCTATTGAAGAAGCAGCTAGGAAGGAAGAAGAAGAAAAGAAATGAGCTACTAAAGAAGTAGCTAGGAAGGAAGAAGAAGAAAGGAAAAGAAAAGAAGAAGCTGAAATAAAGAAGAAACAGGTAGAAAGTGAGGGCTTCAGGCTAACAAAATTCCAAAAGGAGAAGCAGCCCATAGAGCAAGTTGATGTCCAAGAAGTTCAAGATCCTACAGATCAAGAACAAGGACGGTCCGATCTTGATCCCTTGGAGCCTGTTGTCCCTTCTGGCAGTATGTTAGGAGAAGTTTCAATTTCTAAATTTGATTTGATTCCTTTCATGCCTACCGAAGGAGAGGAAGTACCTGATTTTAATACCATATTCTATGACAAAGAAAAGAAAAGGATTGTCAAGAGGACCGAGAAAAAGGTAGATACTGGAGGAAAGAAAGGGAAGATGGTGATAGACAAGACAATAGTACATGGTACTCATAAGGATCCACAGTTGATAGCAAGAGCTGGGGTAGCTTTAACCTTAGAAACCGAAGACAACATAGAGAGAATCATGACTGATCTGGAGCAGTCACAGAAGAATGTAGCCCAACTAAAGGAAACCTCAAAGAAGGAAAGGGATGAAAGCCAGAAGCTAAAGAGAAAATGTGAAGACATGATAGGTGAAGTCAAGGTTTCAAGGACAAAATGCCAAACTCTGCAAGTAGATAAGGATGCTTTAGCAATATCTGCAGAAAATACAAAGAAGAGTTCTCAAGTTACCTTGGCAGAGTTACAAAAGCTACGACTGGAGCATCAGAGTTTAAAGACTGCAAAGGATAATCTTCAACTATCATGTGGAAATTTAAATAAAGAAAAGAACAAGTTGGAGCAAGGTTACTGAGCTAGAAATAGAGAAGGATACTGTAGAAGAAAAGGAGGAGCAATATCAGATGCAGATAGCAGCCTTAGAAGAACAGAAAAATTCATTGACCACATCACTAAAGGGTGATATGGAGCAGAAAGCTGACATCCGACCCTTAAAGGATCATGTTCTGATTCTTAGGAAATCGATCCATCAAATACAAATACAGATAGAAGATGAAAGATGCAAAGTTTTGCAGATAGACACCAGGCTGGAAGAGATTGTAAATACCACTTCATATTTCCTAGATAGGACTTGGGATATATTGGAAATTCTAAAGGGAAGAATGGTTTGGGTAGAAACCAATAAAGAATCTCCCGCAAACCTAGCTGTTAAAGATCAGCAGACATTGAAGCAAGAATATGAGTTAATGGAATTCGCCAGTAATGTCGCAGAGGAATTTAAAAAGATAGTAAAGAAGACAAAGACTGCTTGTGCTGAATTTTGTAGGAGAGTGCTCTTCACATATAATTAGTGTCAGACTTATGTTGAGAAAAGATTGGAGGTGCTACCTGAACATGAGCTGTTTCTAAAGCATTTATAGGATAGATACAAAGAAGATGAACAAGAAATCTAGCAGGTCAAGGAATTGGATTAATGGATATTGAAAAATGCAGTAACACATGCAGCCATGAGCATACACTTATTAGAGGACTAGCTGCGCCCGATTCCTGCTAGAATAGAGGGGGTGAAGACCCAAGCTATCAAGTACGAGATTAACATTCGATTACTTGAGCCTTCTGGGTTTGAAAGCATAGCAGCAGATGCTAATGCATGGAAAAAGTTCACCAATGAGCAAGCTGGTCCTTCTTCATAAAATATTTTGGGAATATTGGTTAAAAATGTAATATATTGTATTAATTTTATGCACAAGCTACAGGACAAATTTTTGGAAAAGAAAGGTTGGGGAAGCTCAAGAGACAATGAGGGGCAGCCTAAGAGTTTTTGCTTTTGTATAAGTATAGGAGAGTTTTATATAGGAAGGGACCTTTTTCCAGACTATCTTGAGGAAGTATTGTCAGAAGAACTAATTCATTTTACAAATAAAGAGTTATATGTTTCTGCTGGATAAAGTTCTGTGGATTTTCAAATGTTTGTTATGGGCTGGTTGGATATGAACTATTTCTTTTTCAGCTTGTTTCCATGAACTGTGAGATCATTCTAACCTATTGAATTCTTTCATGTTATGAATGTGCTCCTGTTTATTTTGTGAAATTTCCACATTGAGTAATGAATGTTTTAATTAACAATAAGCTATCTTCTTGTTTATCTTTCTATTGATATTCATGTGTTCAGAAACGTTAATAACTATCTGTGATTTTCTTTATGCATGCAATACAATACATTACTCACCATTAATGACAGTTTTTATCCCTAGGGATAGGTTAGTGAGTCTTCATTGGTTTCTTTATGTTTGTGATTTAGAAGTGAGAGAGGTAAGACAAGAGGTAAGAACCTGCACATCACATTGTGGCCCTCCTATTTATCTCTATCATCTGCATTTAGTTAGGCACTTGCACATCATACTTAAACATTAAAAAAATAAAAAATATACACGGTGGACTAGGCCGTAACCAGTAAAACACTTTAATCATTACTTGACCTACAGTATCTGAACCGTAAACTGGACGAATTCCCCATACCAAACAATAACGAACTAATTGGGAACGTTTATTGGGGAGAATCCCTACTATTGTTACCTGCGATTTTTCAAGCCCCAACAGAACCCTCATCTTCTTCTTTTCTATTCAACTTATCATTGTATACTGCTGGTTTTTCTATATGTTGGGACTGATTCTCATGTTGCTCATCATTCTCATCTTCCACAAGAAAAGAGGGGTTTGTATGTTCATGTGTCTCTTCAGGGGAAATTTCAATTTCAAAAACACATGAAGGTCCTTCTTCAACCCTTAATTCAAAATATGATCTCTCTTTACTTGCAATTTTAGAGAATAAATATGTGGAAGGACTATAGGACTGAGATTTTCCAAAATTATCATTCTCTATGTAATCAATCACATAAGTATTGAAACCTTGAAGATATTCTTGTGGCACAAAAGAATTTTCTGATCGGGAGGAGGAAACCTCTTCTTGTAACAAAATTTTGGAAGTTGAATAATCTGGGGAAGGATTTGATTGAAATTCCCAACTTCTCTCTTGGTCACACAAAAATTGACAAGAATGCTCCAAATTTTCAACAATAACAGGAAAAGAAATATGGTTGTGTTGTCTCCTTTCACACACCTGGGTTACGTGGCATAAATCTTCAAGCCACTTGGTGTGTCCTTGGGGGCAAGTCTCGAGTCAAGGATGTCAACTTTTTCTTGACTCCTCCATTCAGGATGACTCCTAATGAAGCCAAGGGGGGTAGACCCTATTAAATTACTAAGGCTAATTACTTATTGTGATGGTGTTATATTGATTAAGTTGTTTAGGAGTTTTGAAATTAACCAGTGGAAACAAAAGATAACAAGATGCAATATTTAAAGTAGATAAGCACAGTAATGACATATATATAATCGAAAGAATTGATCAAATAAATCACCAGTGCCTTAAACGGAGTCAATAGAGAAAATAATGTGCTTGCATGCACTTGAAAGAATGTTTTGCAAATGTCTCTTGGTAGATTTTAAATTAATGTGGAATGTGAATGAATTAAGTTAGGCGAAAAGGGGACTCCAGATATACCCAAGGGGTACTTGGAGTATGTCCAAAAGTGAACTTTCACAGTTACCCTCAAGGTGTTTGTGGGTTGGAATGGAGTCTCGGAGACTATTTTTCATAACACACCCATCAAGGTGTGATAGAGATTGGTGCCTTGAGGTCACTTTCCAGTTGTTCCCACTCCTTTGAGTATTTTTCCACTGCTTACCGTTTGTTCGAGGCGTTGGATTTTCGCTTGATGGTTTGTCAATTTGGGAGGTGAAGACTAATTAATGTACTCACTCAAGTGCTTTTTATGCATCTTGACTGATCGGATGAACCACATCCAAGTACAGAGCATACACACTGGAGTCTTTGTTATTTTTAGTAAATTTTAAAAGAGGTATTCTTATTAAAAAGAAAACCCTCCAGGAACCTCTTTCGGTCCAAGTGGAACTCAATTGGGGAATCAAGGAGGGGTTGATTTTATTATGATTATTAAAACAATTAATGATATCAAATGAAACATAAAGAAATAAGCAAACCACAATTTTCTAATTAGACTACCACAACCCTTTCTTCACCTTTCGGCTCAAAGTGAGGCTCATGGGGTAAGTATTAAAATTACTTTGAAACCACCACATATGGAATATGACAATGATTATAAGTCAAAGTATACTACCCCTGCATATTAGAACTACACTAGATTGAAAAAAGATGAAAAAATGTAAAAAATGACACGGACACGAATCCCCTTAGGGGGGATGGTGAATAGGCTTGAAAGAGCCTATTCAAAGATATTTTTATTTTTATTAGTAGCAATTAAAATATCAGAAAACTGAAATTAATCCACTTGGTCCTTATATGGAATGAGACCAAAGGTTTAGAAATTGCGAAATTTTTAAATTTTGGGAAGATGGAGACCCCCTGGGGGATTTCAAATGGCCCAAAAATGCTTTCCGGAAAGCACCTCCTCCTCTTTTCTGTTATAAATGATAAAAATAAGCAATATTATCACAGTTAAATATTCCCAAAAGTACTTTGAAATTACTTTTGGATGAACACACATTTTACCCAAAAATTCTGTGTTAAAACTAGTTTTAAAGAAGCAGGAAAAGAACCAAGGAAAGCAAGCTTTCCTTGGGATCTTGGCCTGATTTTGGGGTAGCCAATATGAAGTACTTAGATTAATTAATATAAATTTTTAGATTCTAAGAAAAAAACCATGCATTCAACAATATTTAGATCTACTTTTACAGCCTTGAAAAATGACAATTTTCCCTAAAACTAGATCTAGAATGCTTGTAAAATTTCTTTAGGAATGAGATCTAGTTTCTGAGCTTTAATAAATCAAGATCTATGTAAAATGAACTCTCAAATTGATATATCTAAATATTTTTGAAGCTGTAAAACAAGTAACCAGACTGATTTTAAAAAGATTGAAGGAGGAAGAGGAAAAGAAGAGCGCTTGTTGCCAGAATGGATCTACAAAAGAGACTAGTTAGTGGAATGCCGAGGGACAATGCCTTCACAAAACAGTCAGATTCCCAGTGGATTCAATCTAGATCCACAGTTCGTCCAACCCATGCTACCTAAAAACTAACAAACAATCCTGCACAAAAACCTTATGAGCTCTGGATAGAGATATATGAAAAAAGAGAGGGATTACATGCAAATAAACTTATTTAAACATGTATAATCCGAGTCTTCAAACATATATGCTATGAGATATTGAAAAACAAGTAATCTTACTTACCCAACTATAGTCCTATTGATTCAGCTGAATCATCCAGGCCAGACAAGATTCAGGTGCTGGAATTGAGAGAAAGACACCGATAGCAACAAAGCTACAAGACAATGTTAATTCCACAGACATAAGAGCATTACACTATTTCGGCCTCCAAATCTTCACTTTATTCCAATAGAAAAATATATTACATAGTATTAAAACGACAATAGTTCCTCAATCCGACTCTCGATAACTTGGAAAGGAGGCAGCCATGCCTTATTTATACAAAAAATTGAAACCCCAGCTCAGAGGGGGCACAAATCCCAAGGAGATAGACAATTATAGCTGAAGGAGAGTCCATCAATGCCTGATCTGAAGCTTAATTGAGCTTCCAATGAGTCTAACTATCAATTGGAGGGCTGATTGAGCTGACACAACAACTACTGACTGAATCATCAACCATAGAGATTCCAAAAGATCCCACATGTGTGGAGGAGAGAGAGAGGGTGCAATTCCCCATAAAGGAGGTTGAAATTCAACTCTGGATTTTCCCTGATTAACCCCTTCAGTCAAGGAATTGCAATCTTTGGTTAATTTGGTGTTGATGAGACTGATTTCAATCAAATTGGTTGAGAATCCATTGGTCCAGGATTTTGGATTTGCTCCATTATTCATCAATTTATTAATTAAAATAATCAATAATTAATTTATGGGGGCTTTCTGACATGAGTGATGGAAAATCACTCAAAACTAAGAAAAAGTGGGTCTATGGGTTTACATAGTGCTCTAAGCTTGAAAATGAGCACCCCCATGTCTGCAAGTGATTATTTGTCCCACTTTTATTACAAAACCAATTTTTCCAATTAGACTATTAAAAAAATAGCCTAAGTTTTGTGAAAAAATTAAAATTTAAAAAACTTAAAAAATTTAAAAAATTTAAAAAATTAAAAACCTAGGGGGACTTAGAAATGTTCATATGACTCGACCATTATGCCTAACATGTTTATACATTGACACGTAGACTCTAATAACCTCAATAGGCCTAAATGCCAAGCCGACCACCCCAACTTTGGAGGTATTGAGTGAAAAACTTAGAAATTATCAGTTGTTTATTCAACAACTGATAATAACCAAGGGAAAAAACACCCTAGGCTGATCGGATTGACAAATAAATTCTAAGAGACTGAGTCTTTTACAGACAATATCATGCTAGAACATCTTATTAGAACTCCCCCATGGGGTATGAACATCTGATATAGTACAACAAGCACTTCCCAGAAGCACTTCCGAAGGACTTCTGAAGTCTAAACAAGTTATCCTTGCCCGGTTTACTAGGATCACTTGATAAAAAACCACTAAGTATAAATTAGGTGGTAACATGTTGTTGGATCAAAGCTTGGGCTCATGTCTTTTTTAGTCAAGGAAGATACTATCAACTATTGGGAATTTTCTTGAATGTCAAGGCAACTAGTTTGTATTTCTTTTTCTATAAAATGGGATCTCCTGTAAAATTTCTAACAACTCTTCTTCCATAAACTCATCACTGCCATACATGTTTTCCAAATCTTCAATGAAACCTTTAACATGCATGCAACAATCTCGAACTAGCAGCAAGGGAGGGTATTGATATTTAAAATGATCATGAAATACTGTATGAAAGTATTTAATGGAATATAATCTCTCTAATGGTAACCCCTCATACCATGACCATGCATTTCCTTCCAAACTAAGCATCAACATTTTCATCAAAGAATCCTCATGCAATTCCACTACCAGCTTGCATATATGCATATGAAATATAACCAAATGAAGGGTGACATAATCACTCTTTTGATTTTTGAATTTAGGAAGAGATGTTTTCCAATCTACATTAGGTATTTGATTTGGAAAACCAGGGATATGAGCATGATTCATAGAGGCATACCTTGCAGACATAAAACCGATCTTGACAATGAAGAAATTGAATCAGCTCTTCGAGCTTTTCAACCCTTTGACAATGGGGATTCCATGGAACATTATGAAGCCTGGATTCTTGGAAGATGGAGTCTCCATGGGAAATATGAAAATATTTGCAGCTTCTGGGTGGTCGATATTACTAGTGGAGTCACCTTCCAAGGCTTCGAGTGGAGTCGCCAGGGCATATACAACCAATTCTATGTCTAGACCGATTTCTCAACCAGGTCATAGAACTGAAGCAATGTTGTTCTCCCAAGGAAATAATAGTGATTAGATCCTGATAATGACATAAATATGTTGGCACCCTGTACTTTTCCTATCATTGTGGTAGGAAGTCACAGGGGTAACCATTTCAACCAACCTTTAGACTATATCCTAGCTGATACAGTCAGAGAGGGATATCTCTTGTCACAGAAACATTCACATATACATATAGATTTAACAAGCATGTAGAAGGATAGGTTTCTGTTGGTAATAGAACAGTGCGTAGATTAAAGATTTAAAGATAAACAAATAATAAAACCATTGGGAAATGGATTCACAGCCTGAAACGTTTAAGGACATTATAGCATATAATGGAAATGGGTTTCTCTTTAATGTATTATGAGGAAAAGTAAGCGCAACATTAAGTCAAATATATTATGATAGTGATGGCAGATAGAAATAAGGAAAGAGTCAGGTGAAAAATAGAGGCATCTACCAAGGATGAATATCTGAGAACACCTTTAGTAGAAAATTAACCAAGGGAAACAACTGAGACAGAGCACCTATCAATGGATGAATTGTATCACAACTATTACAATCACATTACAAAAACGATTTTTGATGCAGGAGCGCTTAACTGAAAGCAAATTCCTGCATACTAATCTAGAAACATATTGGCAGAAATAACATATGTGAAAATGGCATAACAGAAAACACAGACTAAACACATACACTGTGATGAATCTCATAACTGTCAAGAAATATTTTCATTATGACTCCCAAATATTTTTACAAAGTTACAATACCGGCACCGAGACCTAAAAAATGAAAGTCAATCCAACCCTTATCCTCCGCTAAGGAGGTTCTATTTATAATGTGAATTACCCCCAGGATACATCCTGGAACAGGGTATAAAATTTAGTTACCAAATCGGATTAACCCAAGCCATCATGTTGAGTCCTAAAAAACTTTGGCATTGAATATTTTCTATGATTTACATATAAAACAAGAAATAAGGAATAACATGGATGCTGGATCAAAACAAAAATGTGTCATCTAGGCTTCGACTCGCTTGACTAAAAGCAACGACTCAGAGCACCCCCAATGGTCTGGTGTCGATTCAGCCTTGAATTGTTCCTCAAAAGGAGATATGAATGAGTCTTTCTTCATTTCAAACACTTGTTCTTATACAGTTGCTCCCTAATCTTCAGCATTTCACCTCTTTCAGGAGCTAGATTGCTGAAAAACAGGCTTTAGAGTTCCACCTGCATGCCTCAAATGGTGATAGTTGTCTTCAATATAAGAGAAATTTTTATAATTGAGCATGTTCCTGACAAAACCCATGTATTCATTTGGCCATATTCCCCTCCATCTCTTCGAAATATGCTTTTGAACTTGATGACTCATACAAGCTTGCGAATTTATAGAAAAATGTTGTCTAAAGATCCCTTTGATTATCCCAATACATAATACCTGTGTAAAAACTAAGTTATATTATTGTATATGAGAATATCCTGAAGAAAAACCTCTCTCAGTTTCACGAAATTCCTCTTGGTTTGGAGGAAACAGGGTCTCGTAAGTTACAGACCAAACAATCATTTTCAAAACAAAACATGCTTAGTTTGCACAATATATGAAATTTTGCTGAGCTTTACAACATTAAATATCTTGCACTTTAGCACCACGAGATCAATGTGGACTGTTAATCGGGATTTAATAAGATATGATCCATCCAAGAGTAGAGATTGTACTTGATTTCACAGCCATAGACCTTTAATTACCCTATGCTTGTTGGTGGGGCGAAAGCCATCACCCTTGTCAATTTGTTTCACCCATCAATATGATGGTTAATGTCGTGAGAATTTAACAACATTTTTTAGTCCCTCAACTAATTAAATTGTCCTCTACCTTCCTCAGCGAAATGGTTCTAGGGCGTTGGATGCAATTGGGTTGTAATCTACATCGTTGATCGCTGAAAAATAGGCTTCAAATCCCCTCCTGTATATATCAACTGGTGATATCTGTGTAAAATCAAAGACATTTTCTTGTAATTAACCATGTTCTCAACAAAACTCATGTGTTCATTTGGCCAAATCCCCCTCCATCTCATCGAAATATTCTTTTGAAGTTGGTGACTAAGAACAGATTTGCGAAATTATGGAAAATATCCCTCTGAAGATGGATTTATTATCCCCAACTGTAGAACCTGTATAAAAATGGAGAGAGGTTATTGTAAATGAGGATGTTTTGAAGAAAACCCTCTCTCATTTTTTCAAAATTTTTCTTCTTTTGGCAGGAGCAACTCTCGGAATGTAATGACTAAAACAGTCATTTCCATAATTTTGCTGGACTTTAAAAACTTAAATTGCCTGCATCTTGCCACCATGAAATCAATGTGGACCATTAATCAGGATTAGATATGATTTGAGTCGTCTAATAGTGGAGCACAGACTATATTTCACAAACTTAGAAAACCTTTTTTGCTTGTGCTAGTTGTTTGTGCGAAATTGACCATCGTAATGTGTGCTTTTATCCCACATGCACAAGACGATAAATAATAGCAAGGTTTATATTTGCAAATTGTTTCAATATGTATTAGCGAACAAAGAAAAGTGAATACTCCTTGTGAGTTGGGTGCTTGGTTACTTGGGCTCTGATTGGTGTGTTGAATGTTTCGACTATAAAGCCAAATTTAGATATAAAGCCAATGTTCATATTTCATTTAAAATGAGTAAAATCCTTTTAATTGATCAATATTCTTTTCTTTTTTTCCCAAATGACCAATGAAATCCTTTTCTCTTGCAAACCTTCCCAATCGAGAATTCCAACTCCCGCAAGAATAAAATTTAGCACAGGTTCTAACATAATCAATGGCTTCAGGAAGGACAACACAATGCAAAATTATTCCACAATATGGTGATACACAACACAAAACGATTGAAGATTCACAAAATAATGAAGAAATATAGAAGAAGTGCCGAGACTAAAGGAGAGATAGAAGAAGAGCTGGTCAAGAATTTCAAAAATGTCATGACAGAGGACCAATTAAACAGGCAACATGCCAATTGAAAAAAATCACTCCACTCATACCGATGGTGGTCACTTAGGAGCATAACAAGATGCTAATAAGACCCATAGAGATACATGAGGTAGAGGAGGAAATGCACCAAATTATGGTGGGAAAAACTACTGTTAGGATATTTAGACACTTAGGAGTTAGTTAAGATCAACTTGTGTAATATATCCGTTAGGTAAAAGTGTGTTTCTTTAGTATGCATTTGTAAATATTCTAATCCGATGGTCACGATATGTTCTAGACATAGAGTGATCTGACGGTTCAACTTCCCTTAGATCATACCTACCATTGATCCGTGGCTTAACACCCGATTGGTCTATGATCTCTATTTAAAGAGCATAGAGGGTCCTTGGCTATTTGATCAATTATGAGAAGTTCATGTAACTTTCTTTCTTTTGCATGATAAATTACTCCAAGTAGCTATTTGGCTAGGGCTGTGGACTGTTTCCCTCTTGAGGGTTTTAACCACGTGACAAACATCGGTGTGTTGATCTATGATCTATTTTTTTGAAGTGGTTTCTCAAGGTGTTCGGTCTTTTGGGAGTACCCTGTATACCCGAACATGGTATCAGAGCTTTTATGAAGAGCCGCTTTTGATTTTGATCAAGATCCGGAACCGCTGTTGTCGAAACTTTGAAAGGGTTTCTGGTTCTAGATTTTCTCTGAATTTGTGGCCTGTGGGAGTTGTTCCATTGCGTCCATAGCACTGTTTCCATTGAGAAATAGTTTTCGTTTTCGTTTGCTCCAGAAACACCCATTTCGACAAATATGAAGGTATAATGTTACAGTGATGGATTTGTTTTTTGTAAATATCTCATATTTTATCAGTTTATTATTAGATCTTTTTTGTTTTAGTCTCGGACTGTTTCCTTCCCTGACTGTGTATGCTCTTTGCCATGCACCTTGCACGACAGCGGTGAATCAGAAACAGTAAGGGAAAGTTTTTTTTTGTCTTCTTGGCTACGTATGCTCTTTGTCATGCACCTTGTGCAATCACAGCAAATCAGAAACAACAAGAAAACTTGAAAATGTAGACTTTTCGGGTAAGCTAACCAAGATCTAACCCCATTGTGTGGAATTTTTTTTTTTGTTTTTGCTTTTCGTATTTTTTGTGATTTGCAGGAAAAGAAAGCAAGCACAAAGAACGAGAGAGAAGAGTAAAAAAAAAAGCCCCCTTCCTCTTTCCATTATTTTACGTACCTTTTAAACTTAGCTCACTTGGTCCAAAGTTGCTTTATTACTTAATAGGTCTTGAGTTCAAGTCTTATTAAGTTACCTTTTAGTGCATGCAATTTCTATTTTCAAGTTACTATATTGTAAAAGTGTATCTCACATAAATAAAATAAAATAAAAGTGAGTCACTTAAGTCTTTTAATTTATTGCCGCACTATTTAAAAGTCACATTGTTGTAAAAGTGAACATCACTTATTCTACAAAAGTGATTCACTTCAAAGCAACTTTATTGTAAAAATGATTGTCAAAGGTTGATCTTGGGAACAAGGGGTTTCTTTTTTTTAGTTGGTCAAGTTAATATCTGCCACCTCACTATTGGGGACATCTTCAACTTTTTCTTTGATCAAGCATAACTTCATCATCCAAAATCAGTTTTTAAGTGCCATTTTTTTTAAAAACTGCATATTTTTTCGAGCACTTTGCATCCAGATAGTTAGTTTCTATTATTTCAGCCATTATTTTATAGTATGGCCGCCCCTTGTGATATTATACTTACAATTTCTAACTATATCTCATGGAAATCGCGTATGGAGGATGTTCTGCGAAGTATGGGACTTTTTAGGATAACCTCAAGGAAAGAAACAGAACCCACTGATGATGATAAGAAAATTAAATGGGCAAATAGATGTGATGAAGCTCATGGATTGATTGGGATGTCAATATCTACTGATTTGCGATTCCACATATCTGGAATTGATGAAACTAATCTCGCTTGGGAAAAGTTGGAATCTGTGTTTGGTAAACACAATGAAATTCGGGGTCATCAACTTGAGAATGAGTTGCTTTCTTTGAATCCAAATGATTTTTCATGCATTCAAGAATATTTATCTAAGTATAAAAGTCTTAGACTATTATATACATAATGAAAGATTAAGAAAGAAGATAAACAATGTATTTATCATATTCTTTCAAAACTTGGACCTGCATATTCTGTTTTTGTATCTACATTCTACTCCATGAAAGAATCCTTGACTGCAGCTAGCTATCAAGAGCCTAGCCTTGAATCCTTTTGTGATTCCTTAATTAGAGAGCAAGATAATCTCATTCATCTTGGAATAATTAACAATGCAGATACATCTGGGAAAGCCTTATTGTCCCAACAGAAAGAAAAGTCCAAGCCTCCCAAGAAACAAAATTTTCGCAATAATAAACAAAGCAACAAGGGTCCCAAACCTTCTTAGTCAGCTCCTTCTTTAAAAAATGACAAAGGATCCAAGAAAAAAGGAAAGAAGACTCAGCATCATTGCAATTTTTGTGGGAAATATAATCATGATGAATCTAAGTGTTTTAAGAAGATGGCAGCCTTGGAAGCAGCAATGAAGAAGAACCACATCAGCCTAGATTCGTCTTCAAAATCTACCTCTCATGGACATGCACTTTGTGCTTCTGGTTACTCTTATACTGCATCTTCTTCCTCTACTTCAATTGAATGGCTCATTGATTCTGGAGCATCTTATCATATGGCTAAGGATAAATCCATCTTTTCTACTATGCATGAATGTAACACCAAACAAATATTTTTTGGTGATGATAGATATCTAAGTGTTATAGGATCTGGAACAGTCTCAGTAGAAAATGGTCATTTTAGTGATGTACTATGTGTTCCAAAAATTTCCCGCAATTTGTTATCAGTCTATCAAATTACTCATTCAGGTGAAGGTAAAACTGTGACGTTTACACCTCACCAAGTTGTAGTCAAGGATTTTAAAAATCCTCAAAATGTCCTTGCTACTGGAACTATTGATGATATTACTAGGTTGTACAAACTTAACAACTTTGGGTCATCACCTTTTCCTTCAGTTTTTGTTGCTCATAGTGATAACTTGAGCAAACTTTGGCATGAGCGATTTGGTCACTTAAATTATCGCTCATTGCAACAACTATGTAAATACAATATGGTGACTGGTCTTCCGCTGGTATCTTGCAAGGATGGTGTTTGTTCCAGTTGTGTACTCGAAAAACATCATCGGGATAGTTTTGACAAACGTGCCTCTTGGCATGCCTCGGTTCCCTTGGAGCTTGTGCATAGTGACTTGTGTGGCCCTCTTTCATCTCCTTCCTTTTCTGGTTTCAAATATTTCTTAACTTTCATTGATGACTACTCTAGACGCACTTGGGTTTACTTCCTAAAAATTAAGAGCGAAGTATTTAACATGTTCTTGGCCTACAAGGACCTTGTTGAAAAACAATCTGGTCATCAAATTATTAAGTTAAGATCTGACAATAGACGAGAATATGTTAACAACAAGTTCACTATTTTTTGCACTGAACAAGGAATCCAACAACAACACACTATTCCATATACACCACAACAAAATGGTGTAGCTGAACGGAAGAACCGCACTTTAAAAGAAATGGCTAATTGTATGATCCAATCTAAGGGACTAAGTCTTCAATATTGGGTTGAGGCCATAAATTGTGCAAATTACATAGTTAATCACACACCCACTAAAGTTTTACAAGGTATAACACCAGAATAAGCATGGAGTGAAATTAAACTAAATGTAAGTCACTTTCGTGTGTTCGGTTGTGAAGCATGGGCTCACATTCCGGATGAAAAATGGAAAGCATTGTAGCCTAAAAGTGAAAAGTGCATATTTGTTGGATATTCTGAAGATGTAAAAGGTTATATACTTCTTCAGCCCCATTCACATGATATAATCATTATAAAAGATGTTAAATTTGATGAAAATCTCTTGGCCTACGAGCCTAACTTAGCAGGTGTGCCATCTTTGGCCTACAAGCCTGATTCGACGATTGTGCCTTTTTCTTCTTCTTCTTCCAGCTTCATTGATAGGTTTCCAACTCCAGTTTCTAATGATGACAGTGAGGATGAAAATCCACCTCTTCCTGCTCATGTTCCTCCAATTGCACCAGCACCAATACTTCCTCGATGGGTCCATTCAACATATGAAGCAGCTGGTGATCCTAGAGATCAACAACAAACATGTTCTCAGTTTCAGTGAGCCTCTTCTCTTTTGGCTCAAGTTTCCAAGAATCATGATCCAGAAACTTTTGCAGAAGCTTTAGAAAATCTAGATTGGGATGCAGCTATGGATGAAGAATATCATTCCTTAATGGCGAACGATACTTGGGATCTTGTTCCTCTTCCAAAAGGAGGAAAACTTGTCAGATGTAAATGGGTCTACAGAACTAAGTATGCATTAGATGGAAGTGTTGAAAGACTTAAGGCAAGGTTAGTTTCCAAAGTTTTTTCCCAAGTTGAAGGGATTGACTACAATGAAACCCTTGCCCCTGTAGCAAAAATGAACTCCATCTGCCTTGTTCTTTCCCTTGCAGCCTTACATAACTGGGAATTCCATCAAATGGATGTCAAGTATGCCTTCTTACATGGTGATTTACATGAGGAAATTTACATGGAACAACCTCCAGGATATGTTCAGGATAACTCTAGCCTTGTTTGTCTCCTTAAGAAATCCTTATATAGCCTTAGGCAAGCTCCTAGAGCTTGGTATGCCAAAATGGATATCTTTCTCCTTGACACTTGTTTTTCTAGATGACATTCTGACCCCAATGTCTATACCAAGAAAGTAGGAAACCATCTCATCGTACTTGTTCTTTATGTTGATGATCTTATCCTTACTGGTACTCACCCTAAACTTATAACCCATGTGAAATCTAGTCTTAGGCAAAATTTTGAAATGTCAGACTTAGGACATTTGCATTATTTTCTTGGTCTCCAAGTCTTGCAAACCAAAGAAGGAATATTTCTTTCCTAGTCTAAGTATGCTTGTGACCTTCTTCGTCGTTTCCACATGGAAGATTGTAAACGAGCCCCTTCTCCCTTCCAGTCTGGAGTCAAACTTTCTGCCACTTGTACTTCCCCTGAATTAGCTGCCACCTTGTATCGTCAGCTTGTTGGTAGTCTTTTATACTTGACTCATTCCCGTCCTAACCTTTCCTTTGTTGTTGGTTGTGTTGCATGTTATATGCAAACTCCTCATGAAAGTCACTGGAAAGCAGCAAAAAGAATACTTCGATATATTCGAGGTACAATTCAGTTTCGGATTGATTATAGTATAGGGGGGGAACCTTTGTTGGTTGGTTTCATTGATTCATATAGGGCCGGTGATCTTGATGATCGAAAGTCTATTGCAGGTTATGTTTTCAGTCTGGGATTTGGACTTATCACTTGGGCTTGTAAGAAACAACAAGCACTTGCTCTTTCTTTAGCAGAAGCAGAATATCGAGCCGCAGTTAATGCCAGTCAAGAAGCTTTATGGCTTCGACAGATCCTTTTAGAGTTTGGATTCGAGAAGCAAAAAACTACTCCACTTTGGTGTGACAATCAAAGTTCCATCAAGCTTGCCAAAGATCCAGTTCTACATCAGCGCAGCAAACACATTGAGCTACACATGCACTTCATCAGAAATCTTGTTCATGATAGTGTTATTGAAGTTCTGTATTGCCCTACAGATGATCAAGTTGCAGATATATTCACCAAGTCTCTTATAGAAGCGAAGTTTTCTAAACTTCGGTCTATGTTAGGAGTTCAGGAATGTGTCCTTAAGGGGGGATAGGCTCTAATGCCTCCTTCCTTCTCCTAATAGTGTCACTTTTGTAAATCCTTCAATCCTATCCCAAGTTGTTCTTAAGGGGGGATGTTAGGATATTTAGACACTTAGGAGTTAGTTAAGATCAACTTGTGTAATATATCCATTAGGTAAAAGTGTGTTTCTTTAGTATGCATTAGTATGCATTTATAAATATTCTAATCCGACAGTCACGATATGTTCTAGACATAGAGTGATCCGACGGTTCAAATTATCTTAGATCATACCTACCATTGATCCGTGGCTTAACACCCGATTGGTCTATGATCTCTATTTAAATATCATAGAGGGTCCTTGGATAGTTGATCGATTATGAGAAGCTCGTGTAACTTTCTTTCTTTTGCATAATAAATTGCTCCAAGTAGCTATTTGGCTGGGGCCATAGGCTGTTTCCTTCTCGAGGGTTTTAACCACATGAAAAACATGTGTTGACATGTGATCTATTTGTGTGAAGTGGTTTCTCAAGGTGTTCGGTATTTTGGGAGTACCCTGTGTACCCGAACAACTACTGGGCCAGATGGCTTCACTTCCAACTTCTTCCGCTACTTCTGGGACCTCATAAAAATGGAAGTGTGGGAAATTGTTGAAGAATCACACCAAGATCAGGGAGTCCTAAGTGCCTTCAATGCGAGCTTCTTGAATCTCATCCCTAAGTCGAAGGGAGTAGACACGTCGAGTAAGTTCAGACCCATAGCTCTTTTCAATGTCATAATTTACAAAATAATCTCTAAAGTGGTTACTAATAGATTAAAACATATTCTCTCCCTTTTGATTGGCCCAGATCAATCAAGGTTTGTTGAGGCAATAGAAATATTGGATGGAACCATTCTTTTCCATGAAGGAATCCACTCCCTGAAAATCACCAAAAAACCAGGCATGTTGGTTAAACTAGACATAGCCAAATCTTATGACAAGTTGATTTGGCAATATATGAGAGAAATCCCAAGATATTTTGGTTTTGGAAGAGACATTGGATAGAATGGATCATGAACATGGTATCATCCATGTTCTTTTCAATTTTTCTAAATGGTTCTCCCACTCGCACTTTGAATCCTACTCGAGGCATTCGCCAAGAGGATACCCTTTCACCTTTCATGTTCCTCATTACGACAGAGGGAATTAGTTGGTTAATCCAGGGTCAATTGTCCAGATGAGAAATTCATGGCTTAAATATCCACAGGGGGATGGATAAACAAACTCACCAATAGTTTGTGGATGATACCATTCTAATGGGGAAACCTTCAGTCCAAGAGAAAAGGTATTTCAAGAAGTGTTTGAATTTATTTACCAAGGCTTCGGGTTTAGAAGTAAATCCGGAAAAATTTCAAATATTCTTCTTCAACACCCCAAGTGTGACTCAAAGGAACATCATTCGTATCATGGGTTAATCGATCAGGTCTCTCCCATCAAAGTATGTAGGTGCGCCTATGGAAGAAGGGGCCATTAGGAAGGGTTCATGGAAGGATCTTATTGATTGAATGAGGAAGAAGATTATAGGGTGGTAATTAATACCTCTAAACTTCATGAGTAGACTCATCCTAGTTAAGTCCGTCCTATATCCCAATTTATTTATTCTCATTTCTAGCTGTGCTAAAGGCTATCCTTAAGGAAATTCGCAATATCCAACATGTTTTCGTATGGGAAGGAAATGGAGAGAAATCTAAGATAGATTTGGTAGGCAGGGATAAGGTACATGTCAATCGAAGGATAAGGGAGGTCTTATCATTAGGGATCCAAAGATCGTAAGTGAAGTCATGGGAGCCAAAATATTGTGGAGGTGGTACAACAACAAAAAATGAACCTTGGGATAAGTAGTGGCATGTGAAGTATGCCAAAGACAAGTCGGTAAGTGATTTGGTTCGAATTGGTGACAAGAAATTGGGTTTTTGCATATATGGATGAATTTCCAATGAAGTAAAGGTCTTGTGCATGACCATAGTTTTTAGGAAATCAGAAATGTGTAGAAAGAAAACTTCTGGGATGACTCATGGAATCGATTCCCAAATCTTATGGACAATCTCATATGGAAAAGGATAAGGGAAAGAGGATTTACAGAAGAGGGGATCAAATCTTGACAACATCGATATGAGTTAAACACTAATGAGGACTATAGAAAATGGCAAGGCCAAGAATGCTGGGAACGACTAACAACTGCAGCAGACACAAGAACTTCGGGATATGCTCAATGAAAGATGCATGCAAATACAATATTTCCAGGATAAGTTAAGATGGGGGTACTCATTGAGAGGAGTCTTCAATATAAAGGAGGCCTATAACATCAATACCAGAGGTGGGGAAGAATGGGAGGAAATATGGAGGAAGAAATGGATCATGAATCCTTAGACAAAACATGCCACCTTCAATTAGTTGGTAATAAAGAGAATAATTATGACGGGGGAAAATCTAAAAAAGAGGGGTTTTGAGGGCCCATCGTAGTGCCCCTTATGTCTACGCGAAGAGGAGAAATTGAATCACCTTCTAGACGAATCTCCCTTCTCCCAAGCTCTTTGGGATCAGGAGGAGACCATTTTTCATAGAACTAATAGAGTCATAGGTCAACCAAATCAAACTCTCAAAGAATGGAACATGAAAGCATTTAAGAACCCAATCCTCGGCTTGATATGGGCAATGTTCTTAAGGATGTTGTGATGGATATTATGGAAGGAGAGGAACATCTGAATCTTGCGAGATAGGAATTTCATAGTAGAGGAATTTTCGAAGAGGATAACCCACAACATTTAGGAGACCGTGTGGAATAACTAGTGGGAGGATAGGGACAAGGAGCTAACTGAACTGGAAGCCTGAATAGCAGAAGGTTGGGGGATCAATAAAGATGACTTAGGAGGGATATGAAAGAAATTTTCAGTCTGCAATCCAGTTAGCCCAAATTCATGGTCCCCGCTTCAAGTAGGAACTTATAAGATTAACTTCGATGGAGCATCCAAAGGGAATCCTAGCATGGCATGGTTTGGGGAAGTTTTCAAGGATTCCAAAGGGGCAATCCTGAAATTGTACCATGGATCCAACGGTTTTGAGACAAACAAAAAAATAGAGTTAGAAGGCCTTTTGCAAGGCCTTAGTTTGGTTTCTAGATCTAGATGGTTGCTGGTGATGGTCGAAGGAGACTCTCGAGTCATCATCCATATGTCCAGGAAATTATGCATAGGGAAGAAAGCAGAGAAATTTGCAACCATCTGATGTTTCCTGAGCAGGATAAAAAGATTGGGGACCTTACTTTCCATGAACCAGGATTGGTACTTTGGCCATGTTAGGAGGGAGGCCAGATCTCACCTCAAGAGTTTGGGAATACAATTATGAAGAATATCGGGACTAGTACTGCAAAAGAATCCCTATGGAAAGATAGGACGGATGAAGTAATGAACCATCCAGTTTAATTAATAATGGTTTACCTTGCTATAAAACCAAATGAGCATTGGGGCCTCTCATTCTAAATTTCTCTTAGATTAGACGTTGTTGTTTCTATTAGCCTCACAGTGCCTCGTCTTAGCCCAAGTCTTTCTTGGCCTAAAATCAAACAAGTTAGGATAGTGTGGAGGAAGAAGGGAGGTACTACTACTAATCCACTGTTGGCTAGCTGAGGACAAGGGAGGAGAAGGGAAGTCAGTAGTTACATGAGGGGAGTAGAGGGGAGAATTACTCAAGCTCAGAGTCAAACTCAGACCGTTTCTATCTTCTTTTGCAATCGTATTCCAACAGTGGTTCGCGATGCGATTGACGCAATAGAGAAGGAGCTATGGGAAAGGGTTAAGACTGCACCGATGGAGGTGATTCGGGAAGAAGTTGAGGAGTGGGTGATGGACCTAGGAACTACGAGGAGGAGGGTGTACGCCTATGAACACCTAATGATGGCGTATTGGGTCGTGAAGAACCTCATGTCCCATGTGACTATGGAAGGAAAGAACAAGCGACAAGGGAAATAGAAGATGTTACAAGTATCGAAGGAACATCATCAAGATTACCATCTGATGCATAAAAAGGATGATCTCATTGCCAACAAACTGGGTCTAAATTTTACACCCCACCTCCCTCGAATGGTGATGGTAGAGAGACCAGTAAGGAAAAAGGCAAGAAGTTGGTAGATGATCTAGGAGAAAAAGGGAAGATATGAGGAGAACATAATATACACATGAAAGGCTTCAACGGAGGTGATGCAGAGCATGAAAAGGGCCAAGTATACAATCGGTGCAGACAAATCGTTGCTTTTTTTTGGTTAAATGATGTATCTAGGTTTTTACATATATGTGTTTCATATAGGAAGTAGAGAAGTTAAGAAGGGTTTGGTTATTTTTTGTAATCCCACCCGATATACTCTAAGGATGGAAGAATGAAATAGTATCTGAAGTGTCGAGAAGCTGAGCCCGAATTTTTTTTGTTTGATTACTATGCTTCGTATGTTAATATAGTTCTTTTTGTTATTTACAAAAAAAACTAACATGCAACTTGTTTATGGCAATTGTGGCCTATAAGTGTTCTTATGGGTGTTCTAATTTATAAATTGAGGTGATAAGAGTCCTCTTCGCAGTAAAATGAAACAAGTGTACTATCAAGATCATTTCCAATTTGAAATAACTAGGATAAATCCATCTTAAAAGGGGATTTACCATGATCCTAGAGGCATCAAATTTCTCAATGTGCAAACCTCCTTTTAGAGTGGAAATGTTGAAGTGCCTAATGCAAGATGGTTTTAATTTATTAGTTTTATATTAATGCAATCTAAATATTTTAAATCTAATTTGAGGGGACATATTATTTTTTATAATATTTATTTTTTATTTTTTATAAAAGTCCCGTGTCAACTCTAAGATGAGCACCAAAGGAGTTACACATCTTCCCCTATTATACTCTAAAATGCCCTTGTTCAAGGCAACAAGATCGTTTTAATTTATTAATTTTATATTAATATAATTCTAAATATTTGAAAGCTAATTTGATATTATTTTTATAATATTTTTTTATTTTTATAAAGGATGTGCTTATCAACTCTAACAACTCTAGTATAACTCTAACAACTCTAGTATAAGTATGATAGCACAGAGGAATTACACATCTTTCCTTATTGGGCTGTAGAATGCCCGTTTTTCCCACAATAAAATATGGATAATGGACCAGGCAATCAACAACTTGTGAGTGTAGCACCTAGCAATTACACATCTTTCCTTATTGGGCTGTACAAAGCCCCTTTTTCCCGCAATAAAATATGGATAATGGACCAGGCAATCAACAACTTGTGAGTGTTGATAGTAGACATTATATATATATGTGTGTGTTAGATAGCTTGGATCAGGTGGAAAGGAGAGAGATTTTGAATACCGTGGAGGGCTGCTTCCATTGTTGACAGATTTTGAAAACTATGAAAGGGTGCTACTTGAATACGAAAATGAGTGAAGAGAGCAGTATTCCTGAGGAGTTTCTCGATACTCTGGTGAATGAATTCGCGTACGACCCAGTTAGACTGTCCCTTAGCGAGGACCCTGCTCAGGTGCTCTATAACCGCAGGACACTGGAGAAGATATGGGACACCAAGCACAGCGCTGTCGACCCATACAGTCGTCAGCCCTTCGATATCAAGAATTCCATACCGCAGATCGAGCTGAGGCAACAGATGCGACAATACATCGAAAATAACCGAAGTCTATGCCAACGCCTCGGATTTACTGTGATTCCTGAGTATACTAAAGTCTTGAGCGAAACCCAGATGAAAGATCTCTTGAACAATCTGGCTTTCAATTTTGAACGTACAAAGAAAATCGCTCATTTGAAAAACGAGAGTATGCACCGAGACTTGCAGCGGTGTTGGAACGCCCTGTGGCAGGGCTTTAATCTACTGCGTCTTTATTGCCAGTACCGTGAAGAAAACAAGCAATTATTTTTGTCAATCAGAGGCTACGATTACCTGTTCCAGAAAGTCATTACTGACTCCCTATATTATTTGTTGCGCGAGTACTCCACTATCTATGATGATGCCATGCACCTGTGGAACGAAGTAGTAAAGATCGCCGACGTCATCGGTTTGGAAGATCGCCATTTGCTGGCGGCACCTCCAATCTCTGTATGGGGGTTTATGCGCATTTTGTTTTCTCTTGGAGTGGACGAATTTTCGAAAATCAGGAGTAGCGTCTTAAGAATTTACTGCCAAAGCATGGACTACTTTCTTCAAGACAAGAAGTTCTATTCACTTGTAGTTCATCTCCCTATCTATGTGTTCGCTGGGCTTAGTTTCAGTGATATATCCATTGAAGACCTGTACAACGGAATAGGAATCTTGAAAGCTGCCTGGATTAAAAATTGCAGCATCTTAGACTCTGAATATGAAGATTATGCGGAGGCCATTGTGAATGCAGTAATAATTTGCATTTCCCGTTTCCAAGAAATGCATACAATATATATTGCATCTCAGGGAACCTCTAACTCTGAGAAAACCAGTCGACTTCAGGAAGTGGAAAAGAATATTTATTTACTTACAACGACACTTGCAGATGAGCTCTTCTTGATTGATGGCTTAATCACAGCGTATGATAATGAAAAAGTAGACCAATTTCTCTATAAGTCGATGGCAAGGCTTATAAGTTTGGATATTGTAAAAGACATTCTCCAAATTGTTGAACTTATTCTTGCAGGTTTCAAATTTTTGGACTCATCCCACTTACGATTAGCTTTAAATATTATAGCAACACTTTATAGAAAAGGTTTTCTGAGCATACTGAGCACACTGAGAAGAAACCAGGTTGTTAAATCTCTTTCGGCTTTTCTTGGAAGTGATAAAGTGGATATGCTGGATTGCAAACTTAAACTCTTGCTTCATGCCATTGTGCGCTATGCTCAGCCGGACTCCATTGAAGGAGTCTAAGAATTCATGCGTTAGTTGCAGCTTCATGACATTGTGCGCTATGCTCCGCCGGACTCCATTGAAGGAGTCTAGGAATTCATGCGTTGGTTGGAGAAAAATGACGGGAGTGCATTGGCT
>LPNX010452649.1:138791-151453 GCA_001517045.1 Pseudotsuga menziesii
GTTGGTTGGAACTCTACTTATAAGTGAGATAAAGAAGTTAGATGGATTTATAACTTAGACAAGTATAGATTTATTTTAAAAGGGATTCACCCAAGGTTGAGAGATCAAATCATATCTATTTTTATTTTTATTAGGTTGTAGAATAAGCTTTTTCGAGGCAATAATCAAAGTTTAATATTTTGATTTTCATTATTATTATTATTATTCATCAATATTTTAATATTTTGAATTTTTTTAAGCTTCTTTATTTATCAATAACAAGTGGTAACTTTCTAATGAATATACCACTTTTTAATTATTTTGATAGACATTTTTAGTTGAGATTTGGGGTGGACTACTACCTATACTTTTTCATCAAACAATTATAAAAAAAAAGAATATAAAAAGTAACTAGTAGCTAGCTGAAATATAAAAAGTAAGTGGTAGGTAGCTAATTAATGGATAAGTGTAATTTTTTTTTTCATTGCACCACTATCTCTCAACCATTTGATCCATATCCAAGTGATCCAACCACAAAAGATGTAGGTGTGCTAGTGAATAAAATAATCAGAGTTAACTTTCTAATGAATAAATTGTATAGTAAAGGATTTTGTATAGACTTAGTCATTTAATTGTATTATGATGATTTAGTAAAAAAAATTTCATATTAATTGTATAGGATTTGCATCTGCCACAAACATGGAAAACTCATAGGACTTAGCATGATGATTTGCTATGTCTGTTGCAATGCGTTTCCCATATGCAATCTCTATGATTTAAACATCATTTGGGTTGAAAGTAAATCTCTTGGGAACTCTGGTGTGTGTCATTTGATATACACTCAACAGATTGGAGGCCATGGAGGGTACATACAGAACATCAAAAAAGCTTCCATGTTCAAGTTTTACAGTACCTTTTCATTTCGAAATGATTTGAGAATCATCTACCATGTGGATGGGAATGATTTTGTCGATGTCCAAGGATGAGAAGGATCCTTTGCTTTCTATCATATGGTTCAAAGCACGAGAGTCTATGAGGAGAGCTCTAGGCTTCTAAGTGATTTCCATGAGGGCATGTCCTCTTCCTGGCTGGATGTCCCGATGTGAGGACTTTGCAGCAAATAATTAATCAAAATACAAGATATAGCAGCAGAACTCAAAATCATTTTTATATTAATCGCAGGCCACTTCGTGGGGGCAACCTCCTTTGAGCAAGCTCAATACAAAATAACTTCACGGTGCCTTCCTTGGCCTCAACACACACTTATATACTAAAAATAGGCGCCAATACTATGGGTCAAAACCATGGGCCAATATAAACTATGGATCAACAATTACTACAGGAGGCTTACAAAGCATATGCGCCCAACAACAATAACACAAACTATGGATCAACAATTACTATGGGACGACTTACAAAGCATATGCGTCCAACAACAATATACTAACACGGTAAAGAGAAGGATTGACATGGGTTCCTAACATCCCCTCCCCATTAGAAAAAGCTTTGTCCTCAAAGCTTTAGATGTGGAAATTGTCGCTGACTTTGAAGGAGTGGTTCCCACATAGCATCCTCGGGCTGCATTCTGTGCCATTGAATTAAGACCTCTGTGATAGAGCGAGAGCAAAGCTGACCAGTGCGCTTATTGAGGACAGCCTTCGGCTCCAAAAAGATGCATCCTTCATTATCCAGTTCTGGTAAAATAGTTTGGCCTTTGATGTTGGTGCCAAGAAATTTCTTCAGACAAGAGACATGAAATACTGGATGAATGCGGGAAGAAGGCGGAAGTTCCAATTTATAAGCAACAGACCCAATCTTCTGAAGAATCCTATATCGCCCATAGAACTTTGGAGTGAGCTTATGACTCCCTTTGAGTTTTAGTGAGGATTGCTGGTAAGGCTGGAGACGAAGAAAAACCATATCACCGGCTTCAAAAGTGCGCTCAGAACGGAGCTGATCTGCTTGTTGCTTCATGCGATTTCGTGCCATGTGAATATTTTTGCGCAAAATGCGAAGAACCTCATCGCGGTTTCGAAGGACCGCGTCAACTGCCTGAACTGGAGAACTGCTGGGGGTGTAAGGAAGAAGAACTGGCGGTGCCTGACCATAAACTGCTTCATATGGAGTCATTTTAGAGGCAGTGTGGTAAGAGGTATTGTACCACCATTCAACGAGAGGGAGCCACTTTTCCCACTGATGTTGTTGCTCAGAGGAGAAGCAACGAAGAGAAGTTTCCAAGCATTTATTGATAATTTCAGTCTGACCATCCATTTGTGGGTGATAACGGGAACTCATCTGCAGTTTGGTGCCAGTGTGGTGAAAGAGTTCTGTCCAAAAATGACTGGTGAAAGTCGCATCACGATTCGAGACAATGGAAGAAGGCATTCCATGAAGACGAAAGATCTGGGCCAGGAAAATTTGAGCAACGGAGGAGGCTGTATAGGGATGGATGAGAGCACAAAAATGACTATATTTGGAGAGGCGATCAACCACAACCAAAATCACAGTCTTCCCTCCAGATTTAGGGAACCCTTCAATGAAATCCATAGAAATATCTGTCCATATCCGGGTAGGTATGGGCAAGGGTTCGAGCAATCTTGGAAGGGGTGTTGTTTCACCCTTATTGCGCTGGTAGGTATCACATTTAGCCACCATCTATTGAATTGTCCTTTTCATGCCCTGCCAAAAGAAGTTGCGCCGTGCCCGTTCATACGTTTTGAGAAAACCAGAGTGCCCAGCTGACGGAGAAGCATGGAGTTCATAGAAGATAGCTTGTTGAAGAGCTGTGTTCTGGGGAAGCACCAGACGACCCTTGTAGCTCAGTGAATCACCATCCCAAGAGTAATGTGGGACAGCAGAAGGGTTGTTGTCCAAGCGTTGGATGATTTGAGATAATGAAGAGTCATTGACATAACCTTGTTGAACCGATTGCAACCGATTTGGAACAGGCATAGAAATAGCGGAAAGAGAACCTTGGTCATCAAATGTGCGAGAAAGGACATCCGCCACAATGGGGTGTGCATCTTGCAGGAGAACAACACCAAGTCCATTGCCGCATGCATCACTCTCAATAGTGAAGGGCCTGATGTTGGGAGGAATGCTTCCAGGAAGGAGCTGAATATGATGGTCCTCTGGTCGTGAAGGTGGAAGTCCCACTAGTTCAGTAAAAACACCTATATATTGATCCAGAATTTGTTGGAGATCCAAAGGAGTAGTGGGGGCTGCTGATGGTTGCATTTGAATAGAATGGAGCTGAGCAATGACACCATGGGAACTCTGCTTAAGGAGTTTTTCCATGCAATGTGAACTGATGATGCTGAGAGACCCTGGTTGTAATCCTTTCAATGTGTGTTTGTGTCCATCAGGGGAGAACTGCATCCAAAGTTCAGCAAAATCCTATAATATGGGGCCAAGTGTGCGCAGCCATTGAGCGCCAAAAACCACATCACATCCGCCTAAGGTCAAGGAAAACATGTCAGAGCGGAGGTTATAATCTCCAATAGAGATACGCACATTACGACACTTCCCTTTGCAAGGTAAGGTGCCCCCATTGGCAACCATGACTTCAAAGTTGGAGTAAGGATGGATAAAACAATCAGCTTGTTTGGCGATCCAAGGGTCAATGAAATTATGAGTGCTGCCAGAATCAATGAGTATTGTAAGAGGAAGCTTCTTGAAGTACCCGCGTACCCACATTGTTTGGGGGGCCGTGACTCCAGCTAAAGCATGGAGGGATATCTCGGGCTGGTCATCCTGAGATGGAGGGTCAGTAGGCGGCTCCTGAATGTCAACCGGAGCATCCATTGTATCGGGAGCTTCTTCACCAATTCCAGAGGCAGGGGGAGAATCCACATCCAAGAGATAGGGATTTTGTTGAACAGATCGATGTCCCCGATTGAATTTCTCATCACAATTATAACAAATCCCTTTTTGCCTGCGTGCCTGCATCTCTGTTTCAGACAAATGCTTGATTGGAGGTGAGCGAGGAGCTGGCGAAATGGGAGGTCGTTGAGAACCCATATTTCGGAAGGGAACAAAAGAGGATGTGGAGCGCTGTTGGGCTGCCAGCTTGTCTTCTGCCAACTTAGCCAACCCCAGGGCTTCCATCATTGTGTTGGGACTGAACATTTTGACCTCAGAGCGAATTGCATCCATTAGACCACTGATAAAACAACTCTGGTAGAATTCATCAGGTAATCCTTCAGTGTGATTAGCTAGTTTCTCAAATTCAGTTTGATACTCTTTCACAGCGCCAATTTGGCGAAGTTTAGTGAGAGCTCCTGTGAAGTCATCAAAAGCACTAGGACCAAAGTGTTGCAAAAGGAGCTGGCAAAAATCAGGCCATTTTGGCTCTTCATGAGCCTTGATGTACCAACGATACCATTGAAGAGCTTCCTGTTCCAAATGAAAGGAGGAAAGTGGAACTTTGTTGACATCAAAAGTATTATGAAGACTGAAATACTGTTCCGCATGATAGATCCATCCATTCGGATCAGTACCATTGAAGTGAGGAAAATCTAGCTTCGGACCGCGAAAATTGCTAGAAGAAGAGAACCCATTGTCTGAGGAAGACTCGGACTGTCGTCTGGTTTTCATAGCTAAATGCTCAAGATGGAGACCGAGAAATTTTGCATCCAGTTCCTGGAGTTTGGCTTGGATGGCTGCAAGTGCTTCCTCCATGGTTTTTGCTCCTGTGCGGGTGGCAACCATAACCAAGATTTTTTTTTATTTTTTTTTAGGGGGGGAGTGGGTAGAAAAACAAAAACAGAAACTGTTTCAGTAGAGGAAAATCTGGATTTGGGAAAAAATTGGAAGGGTAATGTGGGTTTGAGTAAGTTTTGGACATTGTCGAAAGGACAGGGAAGCAAAAAATGGGGATTTTAGGAGCGGGGTGAAAGAATGAGAAAATTTGGTAGAGAGGGACAAAGAAGCAGAATGAGGAAATGAATACGGTGGCAAAATTTGAAGGCGTTTGGGTGAAAATCGAAGGAGTTATGGCAAACCCTAAAAATAGACAAATGTGGGATTTTGGGTCTTGGGAAGTGGAATTTGGGATAGGGTCTTCAAGAATGAAATATGCAGAATAGAATTGCAGAGGTGTCAGTGAAGTTTTATGGAAAACAGAGTTGAAACCAAGGAGATATGGCCAAAAAACGGATCTGTAACAGCACGAAAGTGCGAAAACAGTGGAATCTGCAACGACGCGAAAGTGATCGGAAACAGTGGAATCTGCAATGACGCGGAAGTGACCGGCAACAGTTCTGGACAGAGGAAATCTGTGATTGTGCAATTGAAAATAGATATGGACCCCAGGTATGTGCAGCTTCCTATCCGTTCAAGGGATTCACTCGGCCACCAATGCTGTCTGATGGCTTCCATATTGGGGAAGTACCCCTCACTCCACGGCTCAGGTAAAACTGATAACCGCTTGGCCACAAACGACAGCTCTTAGTTTACCTCATGGGTGGGAACTAGTCAATCAGGTAGGGGTCGTTGCCCTTTCTGCTGGTAGGTCCTCTCAATGGGCCAGCTACTTCGGGGTTCCTGTGGTACTCCTCACAATGAGTTTTAGGGCTTATGCCCAAGTACTTCCCACAGTTAAGCGGATAGGGATTATTCCTAGATCTGAACCTGCAATAGAAGCGAAAAAAAAATTAAGCAGAAATTTCACCCAACGAGCCCAAGAAAGTGCTCTGATACCAGATGTGAGGACCCTGAAGCAAATAATTAATCAAAATACAAGATATAGCAGCAGAACTCAAAATCACTTTTATATTAATCGCAGGCCACTTCAAGGGGGAAACCTCCTTTGAGCAAGCTCAATACAAAATAACTTCACGGTGCCTTCCTTGGCCTCAACACACAGTTATATACTAAAAATAGCCGTCAATACTATGGGTCAAAACCATGGGCCAATATAAACTATGGATCAACAATTACTACAAGCGGCTTACAAAGCATATGCGCCCAACAACAATAACACAAACTATGGATCAACAATTACTATGGGATGACTTACAAAGCATATGCGTCCAACAACAATATACTAACATGGTAAAGAGAAGGATTGACATGGGTTCCTAACACTCGATCATGATTATATCTCTTCTAAACACTCTCCGGAAGATTGATATTGTTCCTCTCAAGGAGAAGAGTCATTTCATAAATATTTGTATTCATGCATGCATGTTCAGGGTGAAATCCATTCCTGCAATAGGAACATATGGATTTTTCTTTTCCTTGGTTTCATTTTTTCTTATCTTTCTTTCAAACGGAAGGCTCTTCTTGTTTCTGGTTCTTCTCCTTTCGATTCGTAGCATCAAAAGTGCTTGATGTTTGATTATCTCCATCTGCATAGGCTTCTCATGCTCGTTTGCGAGGGAATCAATGAAGGAATTGAGAGAAGGCATATTCTAGTTCGGGGTTGTTAGCTTCTCGGTATGGAATGTGGAAACAAATACTGACTAATCCAATCCAAGTTTTGAAAGAATGGAGAGAATGTGTTGATCATCCTTTTTCTCTAGTTCACACTGCTTCAACTGGAGCACTAAGTGTTGAATTTGGTGAAGAAATCATTGAGAATTTCGAAATCGCTTGGGTGAAGAGAAATCATCTCATTATCTAGCTGATAAATCCTCATGTCATCCTGCTTATCAAAGAGATGGTGAAGTTTATTCCAAATTTCCTTCAGATTCTTCAATCTAGTGACATGGAAATCAATATCAGAAGATGGGCATTTACTGCAACATAACCCCCATTCTCCCAAAAAGGACCAAAAAAACCTAAAATGAGAAAGGGCCAAAAACCATGGACAAATACCATGAACTATGAAAAACCATGAACCAATACCACGGGAAAGAAAATCCCGGATCATCCTATGTATACATTATGAAGGTCTCCCCAAAAACACTTTTACATTTTTCAATAGTTGGCTACACTTTTTGTCAACCATACTCGAATCCATTTTCAGTCATAACTTTTGGCATGCAATTCCATGTTGTATGTTGAGTTTACTCCATACACTCCTTGATCCACTTTACCTTGAAAACCATAGGTGGATAATATCATAGAACCATATCATGGGACTCACTAGACCACATCCTCTAACAGCTGTAGTGACCCATTTCATAAAGGTATGTTGCATTTTGTTTTATTAGTTAGAAGAAAATAATAAAATCTAAAAAATATTTTTTGTTGCTTGTCTATAAGTCAGGTTTGTTTATTTACCTTGCACCATGAACTCTACCCTTAGATACGGTTGATCTAAGGTATTTCATGTCCCTAAATAAATAATTTACAAATAAGACTACTTGTAAATAATATTCCACCAACCTACTAGTTCCCTGGGTTAAGATGGAGACATAAATATTGTAATAAGGCGATATGGGATCCAAATTGAATTTAGTTTACCATATTAACTTTTAAATGGGTCACATAAATGATAAGTTTTAAGGAAATAAGGTTGCATGGGTTCATGAAGAAACTTGGAAGCTTATGGAGCCTTTGGATGACTAGATTCCCCACACACTTGGCATGGTCTTCATCCAAATTCGAAAACATGGGTAAAGTAACGTTATTGGTGGGTGATGTGGTGTCAAATATCATATAATAAGCCAAGTAATTAGAATATGCAGAGGAGAGTAACTTCCAAGGAATAGGAAGATACTAGAAGACAAGGCGTGCCACTTGGAAGGATATTCCATGCACTCTATGAGAACAAATGATGAAAGATTCTATGACAAGTATGCCAAATTCAAACCTGATTGAAGACATACAAAACATATGACATGAAAGGGCTAAAAATATCCACCAATAGGTCTAATTTGGATTTAGAGGCAGCCATTCAAATTGGGGAAAGAATTGGAGCATGAAGAGGAAGACAAGTGTCGTGAGAGTTACTAAACCACTACGATGAGTTGGAGGAATCCCATGGAGGGAAATTCGAAATTAGGAGGCCTCATGAAGTTAATAAAAGGATTTCATGAGGAAGGATGATATATTTTGATCATTTTCTAATTGGCCTTTGGAATTTTGGAGAGATTTTGCTTGTCCATTGCACGACAAGTTCTCAGTCTTCCTGCTTATGAACCAATTTCGAGGGAATTGGATTCCTTTCCAAGTTGGTTGATGGATACGCCATTCAGAACTCTCATTGGAGCTTAATTAAGGATTTTTATTCATATTTTGAAGGAAAATATATTTGAATTCTCGTCTATTCCCCTATGCTGTCATTCCTTCTTCTCCATCCCCCCACACTCTCATGTTGAGGGCACACTTGTTGGAGTGGTACTTGCACTTTGATGAGTATATTTGGTGCCCAAGATGTGAAATATGATGTATATATCTCTCCATAATCCCATGTCCATATTCTCTATAATTCTAAATTTTATAAATACATGTATGAAATCCTTGCATTCCCACGGCTCTTGAATGACTAGTTTTCATGGATTTGGCTTCATTATTGTAGTAGCTTTATATCATATTTGTATGAGGGATGTTCTATGAGTTTGATTATGATGGGGAAGAAATATATGATGTATGTCTATGTACTCTTATCTCCATATGATATGTAAGTATAAATATCAGAAATCCATGTGTGAAAGGCGTGCATTCCCATGAGTTTGAATGACTAGTTTTCATGTGTTTGGCTTCCATTTCGAAGGAGTTATATATATGATATGTATTAAGGAATTTATTTGATGTTGAATGATTTTGATGAGGAAATTTATATTATCTATATGGTTTCCATTCATCATGTCATGTTCTGAACTATTTCATTTACTTTTTATGAGTTAAAATGGAGCTAGCAATGCCATTTCTTCTAAGCAATTTTACTGAAACTTATCATACAAATTGTTACAACTGATTTTACCACACATGGTGGATCACACATTTATGGCCTTTCTTGTCCCTCTGTAGAATCTTTGGACCCCATGGACCATTTTTTTACCTTTGATGTTTCCAATATCATCCCTAAAAACATGCATTATTTGCCATACGCAACTTTTAAACCTATTCTCGCGTATATACGCGGATATGACCCTTAAACCCGCGTACATCGAGATGTATGCAAAATACGAAATAGTTTTGGAGTTTTCCTTGATGTGGAGCCGAGTCACTTGTCTCTTGGCCTTCCATATGCCTTTTGATCGCTCGGATTCGACCTTCCATTACCCCATTGAAGCACTATATAAGGAAACCTTTGGATACATTGAAGGGGAGAGGAATTGAAGAGCATGAAAACTATAGTCCATTGTTGCCAGAGCTTATACTTGAGTCTGCATCGCTTTGTCCCTTGGAGCACTTTGTGTTCTTCCCAATATCACCTTTGCTTGTGAGCTTGCTATCAAAATATGGAGGATTGAAGTGGTGGAGGCCTAGGTGGAGGACTCAGTTTCTCCGGTTTGCAGATGTGCCAATAGAGGTTGTCATTCTTGTAATCTCTGATTTATATTAATAGAAATATCTTTTCCTGTCCAATAATGTGCATTTAAATGAATATTGAATCCATGGATGCTTTTAAATGCTTATATTTTATTGATTATATATGCTAGATTAGGTCTAACACAATTATATAGCATGCTTGTCTTGTTTTCTGATTGTTGAGAGAGCAAATTGCTAACACAAGCAAGATTGGAAAATCTCAATGGGGATCTACATCAACCATCTAGAATAAGGTATGTTTTGAGATCCTTTAGTGTTAGATGTTTATTTCTCTTGCATATTGGGAAGGGATTGATTTCTATGGTTACTTTTTCTATTGTGGTACCCTAAGCCATAGGAAGTTTTCTCCATAATAGAATTGGCGACTCCACTAGGGATGTTCCTTGTTTTTCTTGGGTTTTGGAGGCACAATGTGCTTGATATTCTTGACTTGCTCTTTGTTTCTCCTTGTTTCTGTGTTTCATTTTATAGTATGTTGATCCATTGACACTCCCCTTTATTGGTTTGACCCTTGGCCTTCTTTTTACCATTGTCTTCTCTGTATACGTAGGTTTTTGGCCAAAATTCGTGTACATATGTGGATTTTTGGCCAAAAGTCGTTTATACATGTAGGTTTTTGGCCAAAATCCACATATACATGTAGATTTTTGGCCAAAAGTCGCGTATATGCGCAGCTGTTCTTTAAACAGTCACGTACATCCTCCCTTTTGGTGAGTTTGATGTTATGGGAAGTTGATGGGTGGGTTGTGAGTGTGGTTGGGTATTCCTTGGTTCCGATCTTGTTTGTTGGATGCTTCTTTTGTGACCAGAGAGTGCCTTTTCATTGATTTTTCTTTGAAAGCAGTTTTATTCATTTATCCTTTTTGTTTTTCCATTAGTGCATTGCTCTTTTTTGTCTCAGTGTCTTGCTGGGATTGTGTTTTATACTTGCTGCAGAACTGAGAGTTTTAGATGACTTTTATTGCATTTTTCATTATTTTATATTGAAAAATATGAAGTAGTTGCACTCTTAGTTGCATCTTATATATGGATTTGAGGAGGTACTTCCATTGGATTGCTTTGATGAGATTTGTATTTAGGCTTTCATATACGAAGGATTGCATTGGCATTCGGAAAGGGATATGTATTTTTGCATCTCATGTAGTGGCATAACCCATTTTTCATTCTACAAGATTACACTTGGCATTGCTTGTTAGGTGTGCATATTTATTTCACTGCTGATTCTTTATATCATTAGTTGCACGTTAATTTCCCTTTGAGTAACTACAACCATTAAAATCAACGCATAATTTAAAATGAATTACACTCTTTTCTTTTCTAGGGTGCACCAACAAGATTAGGATTTAGAGTCTTGGAATAGTTCATTGTGAGTTAATTTTCCAAGACTACTAAACACAAAGAATTAGGTGTCTGTCCAGGTGAGATAGTGAAATCCTTGGTATAATTAGTGTTTCTCAGGACACTCCTCTTACACGGGAGTTAAGCAGGAGGAAGTGCCCACGATTGTGATTGGTATGACCCCTAGTCACTTTCTGTGGGCACTGAAGATATTTCCAGGATTGTAATTGTATCTGGGGACTCTTTCAAGAGTTTCGGGATTTGCTACCTTTCCCATACAATCGATCCTTCCTGCAACTGTCTGCCTAAGCATTGGTTATATTGGGGTGACCTTAGTTTCCTTACCTAGGTATCATAGGGGGTACTTCTAGAGGTTATTATGTGGGTGTCCTAGCCAGGTAGAGGTCGGACAGCATAGTCGCTTTATGCGTTGAAGCTGAGGGCCACTATAATTGGTTACATACCTCCACTTGTAGTGTATGGGAGTTTCAAGTCTCTCCTAGGGGATACATACCTACTGCATTCGGGAGCTCACATATCCTCCCCTTAGTTTGCTTGTATTTTGGCTGTAGATTTTCTTAGGAGTGTGCTCTTTGTGCGCCAGTTGGCCTTTGGGATTGTGGTTATTTGAGTATATTTATGCTCTCTTGAGTTCATATACTTTTATTTTCAGCATGCCTGGTATCCTGTCACCCGTCCTTGGTCCTAGTGTTGATCCTAGTGTTGGACTTGGGGGGCACTACAGCCCCTTACCTTGTTGATGGATTTGAGAGTGGTCATATCACTCCCTTCGTCTAGTCTTAACACTAGTGTTCACCCTCATGGGGGTGGTAGTCGATACGTGAACATTGGGTCTACACCTTACTTTCCTTTTTATGTCTCATCGTTCATCGCATTTTTTCCTTTGGGTGCAGTTGTCATGATCATTCCTCCCTATATCCTATATTTTGGATTCTTTATTAATTATTTTGGGTTGTTTTGGACTAATATGGTTGTCATGTATAGTCCAGTTTTTGTACACTCTGTCCAAGGTTTTGACCTGTTCATTCCTATCACAGGTATCATGTCTAAACTGGCATATAGGTTAGGATTTCACATCTGCTTACATTTTTCATGACCTTATGACTGTTTCATCTTAACCTTAGTGTTGGTAATAACTCCCTATTCAATTATTCTATTCATGGCTAAGCATTCATTTATACATTCATGGGACAGTTGTGTTTCACCTTCCGTCCAGCCTTTTCGGCTTCCAACTATTCCTATTTATTTATTTACAATATTATAATCCCTAATGGATTATATTATAACAATCCCCCTCTTAATCCGAAGGGGTGTTCGTAAGTCTGAGCATGTTTCTGAACCTTTCAAACTTTTCTCATCCAAGCGCTTTGGTGAAGATGTCTGCAACTTGATCATTTGTGGAACAATGTCGAAGATGGACTGCCTTGGCTTCTACATGATGTCGAATCAAATGATACTTTGTGTTGATGTGTTTGGTTCGATCATGGAATCTAGGATTCTTAGCCAGCTTGATTGCAGAAGTATTGTCGACCAACAATGGAGTGGAGTTCTCTTGTTTTTCTTGCAAATATTCAAGTATCTTCCTGAGCCATACTATTTCTTTCATTGCTTCAGCTGCAGCCACATATTCTATTTCTGTTGTTGAATCTACTGGAACTAACTGTTTGAGAGATCTCCATGAAACAGCTGCTGATCCAAGACTCATAGTGTATCCAGAAGTTGATACTCCTGTCTCCTTATCGCCATCAAAGTCTAAGTATGAGTACCCAATAAGTTTGAAATCATCCACTTTAGAGTACTTGAGTCCAATGTCTTGAGTCCCCTTCAAGTATCTTAGAACCCTCTTTGCAGCTGACCAGTGTCCTTCACAAGGTTTATGC
>LPNX010452649.1:153293-223425 GCA_001517045.1 Pseudotsuga menziesii
AGCAGACTCCTCTGCAACTCTAGAAGATAGAGAACATTCTTCAATAAGAAATCAGGGAATCCAGGCATCTTCAGTCGAATGGTGCCCATTCCCTTTGGTTTAATACTTGACTTATCTGCAAAGTACAATATGCCATCTATTGATTCATTCAGTTCTTCAAAATAGTCTTTTCTAAATGTCATGTGTGATGTTGCACCAGTATCAAGCAGCCAACAATCTTTGTAAGATGAAAGAGAAGTCATTTCATTAAATCCAAGATTACAATGTGCAACAATACAAGAATCAGAAGATTTACTAGCATTTTGGTCATCTTTCTTCTGGTTGTGCTTGTATTTGATGGAGTCCCATGAAGCCCAACACTGATCTGATGTGTTCCCAGTATTTCCGCAACACTTGCACTGCAACTTTGATCTTTTGCTTCTGCCCCCTCTGCCTCTGAAATTTCTTCTTCCTCGTCCTCTCTCTTTGCCGCAATCTCCCTTGGAAGGGTCTTTGGATTGGTCTTTGCCAGCTAGGGCAGCACCAATACTAGATGCCAAAGAGTGCATCTTTACAACTGTTAGTGTAATTTACAATAATAAACTTGATATGACAAAGCGAAATGAAAAAATAACCTTCCAGGTCTACAGTCTCTGCCAAGGTGAATACAATGCAAGTTTATAGCGTACACAGGCTTCTTCAATACAAAATATATCAGTCAGTAGTAATATATCAATCTCAGTATCACAATGCAATATAGCAGTCTCAGTATCAGTCTTCAAGTAGGTCTTCAATAGGCTGTAGCAACACAGCAATCTCCAACACAGGTAGTCTCCAACGTAGCAGTCTTCAAGGCAGCAAATACACTGCAATCTCCAACGCAGGTAGCCTTGCATATACACTATGTATTTCAAGAAAATATGTGCACTATTCTACACAATGCAGGTCTGAGTCTCTGCACTTTTTACAATACAGTCTATGCCACAATTAACCAACAACTCATGCAGTGGTTACAGCTTTATTTTCAAAGCACAGTTACAAATTGAAAGGAAAAAACACAGCAATTCCATGCTATATCATTCATAGTAGCAATTCACAGAGAAGAAAATTCTTCATGCAATAGTCACAGTTCCAATATAGCAGTCACGAGGCTCTTTACTCAATGAAAATAAACAAATGCTTGCAGAATTTACCGGAAAACTTCATGCAAGTGATGGTGCACAGCTTCCAAAAGGGAAGTCTCTTTACGCAGCATACAATGCATATACTCAGCTCCAATATTGCATTGCAGTCTCAAAACGCAGGCAGTCTTCAATGCAAATGTGTGTGATATCAACGCAATATATCAGTTTCAATTCAGGCAGTCACAATTCTGGAATATACACAATCCACGTACAATATATGTAGGATACATATATCAGTCACAGCATATCTATCATAGTGAATGCATTATTATATCTCCAAATCATTGTATCTTCCCCGTGCAGCACCCATCAAGTCGCAGTCTTCAAGACGCAGCCCTTTTATATGAGTGTATACAAAACGCAGTATTGTTTCCTCCAATACTACAGTCTTCAGATTAAATAGCTCGAGCTCATACGTAGCATATCATTTTTCCATTTAGTCAAATACACAGCCCCATACATTAGACAGCACTGGCAGCACATAAAAATTAGAAAACTCCACGCTGTTGGTAGAGCAGCATATGCTCAACGCATATAAACTAGGGTTTTTGTATGAAGTTGCAGCACTCTTCTCCAGCACATCAAAATAATATATACACAACGCATATATTATTTCTTCAACCTCCAACGCAGGAAGTCTGGCAGTCTCCAAGTCTTCAAATCGCAGTCTTCTCACAAACGCAGCATTATTCTCAGCTCTCCACGCTGGCTCCAGCCACACCATAGCACACGCAGTAGGCAACAATCTTTATATATCAGTCAGCACTGATAGGTATTCAACGTTGGTTGCAATATTTCCAACACACCAGTTTTCAGGCGTCCTTCAACGCAGGAACCAGTTTTCAACGCAGGCACTAGTTTTCAGGTAGCATATAACACATCATAGAGTCTCCACGCTCACCGCACCAGACAAAAATTAGGCTTCAGCTCGGTCTGCAAAAATTAGGGTTCAGCTCACAGCAGTTCTAGCCTTCTAGCAATATACATTGCACTGTGCTCCACGCAGCCTATCAACACTTCAACGCAGGTGGCAGAAGTGGTTTCCACTGTTCCAACAATTGGATTTAATGTTAAAACGGTCCAGTATAACAATATCAAGAGTGCGTTGCCATCCCGTGTGATGTAATTCCGTAATGGAGAGTGGGATGATTTTTCTGAAAATATAACTACTTCTCTAAGGGATGTATTTCAATTTGGAAAATCAGCTGTGGAGGTGTCAATTGATAGCTCCTTGAATCTGCTTGATTTTCTATGGATGATTCAGATTGATCTGGCTACTGGAACGGAGCGGTCGATTGCTCAACGCAGGCGAGGCACAGTACAGAGGCTCCAAACGGTTGCAGGCTCGTCATTCTATTACCATTTTAATGGAGACGTAGATTATCAGCAAAGACAACGAGAAGTTCAGCATCATGGCAAGAATTATGTGGGCTAGAATGGCAGAGGTCGCGACTTAGGATAATCACCAGAATAAGCCACATACAAAACGCTCAACTCATTAGGGTTTCCTCAGCTCACAAACTCAATCATAAAGGAATTTGCATGCGAATTGACTAGCAGACTGATGGAGCAGTCTGGCAATGGACTGGCAAGCAGAATGCCAGGAATGGGCAGAAATGCAGCAGGAGTTATGGCAGACAGCCCTGCTCTGATACCACTTGTTGGTAATAACTCCCGATTCAATTATTATATTCATGGCTAAGCATTCATTTATACATTCATGGGATGGTTGTGTTTCACCTTTCGTCTAGCCTTTTCGGCTTCCAACTATTCCTATTTATTTATTTACAATATTATAATCCCTAACAGATTATATTCTAACACTTAGGTATGAATCCATTCCATGGTATCACAGAACCTTCATGTTGTTGTTATAAGTGGTACTATGTGAATGGTAGAGCTTTCCTATACATGGGTGTCCTAGTTAGGTCCCTTTTGCATTTGGTACCCATTCTGTGAGTCCTCTCTTAGGTCCGAGAGTCCATTTTAGTCCTGCCATGTCCTTAAGCAAGAGCCTCATACTCCTCTTGATATTTTTTCTGACCTTTTCCCCAGGACTCCCTTATGCCAAGTTGTAATTGCATTATCATGAGTTTTGCTTGCCTTATTGAGCCTTATGTCAGCTTCCTCGACTTTGAGTATCAGCCATATAGCCTGAGCTTGTCTCATGTCTAGCCAAGCATAGCCATTTTACATATCTTTTGCAGCTTGATTCCCCATTTTTTTTACCAGGAGGGAACTTTCCCCCGAGTGTCGTTATCCTACACATGTTTCCTTGCATTGAGCATAGGTATGTTCCACTACTTGGAACTAGTTTGTTTGCCTCTTGACACTCGTCTCCTCCTAGATTTGTAACTATAAAGCACTTTTATTTTTTTTCAAGATTTTCAAAATATCTGAAAAAGTCCAAAAAAATCAAAAAACCAAAAAGTTGGACAGGAAAAGATGTTATCTTTGGCAGCAGTCGAGTCGTGTCACCTTCGAATAGAGCACTGTATATCACATCCGCTGGTTGGGTTAATGGTTTGACTTTAGGATATGTACTTGTTTCTCTGAGTTTATCTCCATTGACTGGTTAAGCTTCCGGTACCTATGGAGCCTTTGTTGATGCCTCCTATGTCACAGAGATGTCGCAGTTTTGTATATTGAGTCTATGCTACCTACAGTCAGTCACCATTCACCTTATGCTCTTGTTCGAAGGAAGTTGAAACCTGAGTCGACCATTTCTCAGTTCTCTTGACTTTGCATGTCGGCCATTCCTGATACTAATACTGGTTCATGCACATTATGATCAAGTCCTTCCACATTATACAACTTTGCTGAGTACCTTGTGTTGGAAGATGGGGGATTCCTTAATGCCCTCCTTCCAACGTATTCCGTCTCATCGACTTCAGATCATTTATTCTGGGATAGGAGTCTAGATTCATTTTGAGTTCCTTGAGACTTACAGTCATCAGTAGCAGGTTCTATCGCCATTGATATTATTTTGGAATACATCAATGTCCCTTGATCGAAGGATTCTTTCAAGTGTTCAACCTCAACAAATTTATTCACACTTGTTAGTTTGCACTCTAGTACCTTGATTCCCATTTTCATTACTGGTGGGTAATCTCGCGTCTATTAACAGTATACATCAATGACCGATAATCAGACGTTGGACTACTATGTTTGACCTTGACACCTCTATTCACATAGTAGGACATGTACTCGTAGCGGATTATGTAGAAGACCTTCTACAGTGGTGGCATTTCATATATGCTACCTCCTTGATTGTGCCAATGTTCATGAGATTTCAGCTCTCGTGATTTGATTCCGGTGTATGTCAGATATCTTCAGCTTTCATGGAGATCATGATCCTTTGTATATCTTCATCATGGAGATTCTGATCTATCTATATTGTATGTGGCAATGACCACACATGTCATATTTTGTATGATGCCTATTCATTGCCATTGTACTCTTATGTATCCAGGACTGCTGTATGTACTTGCAATCATGCACAAATTTTGATTATTGTATTGAACTATTGGATGGCTAGTTCTTCCACCTTCTTCTTCATCACTCCACTTCTGGGATGGACTTATAATGTATTTCGGCCATCATATCACCCCTATTACCTCACACATTAGGGGGCATATGTTACAGCTGATTTTACCGCACATGGTGGATCACCCATTTATGGCATTCCCTGTCCCTCTACAGACTCTTTGGACCCCATGGACCATTTTTTTACCTTTTATGTTTCCAAGATCATCCCTATAAACCTATTCTTATGTATATACGCGTATATGACCCTTAAACCTGCGTACATCGGGATGTGTGCAAAAGGCCAAATAGTTTTGTATTTTTCCTTGATGTGGAGCTGAGTCACTTGTCTCTTGGCCTTCCATATGCCTTGATATCACTCGGATTCAACCTTCCATTACCCCATTGAAGCACTATATAACGAACCCTTTGGATACATTGAAGGGGAGAGGATTGAAGACCAAGAAAACTATAGTCCATTGTTGCCGGAGCTTATACTTGAGTCTGCATCCCTTTGTCCCTTATAGCACTTTGTGTTCTTCCCAATATTTCCTTTGATTTTGAGCTTGCTATCAAGATATGGAGGATTGAATTGGTGGAGGCCTAGGTGGAGGACTCAGTTTCTCCGGTTCACAGACGTGCCGATAGAGGTTGTCATTCTTGTAATCTCTGATTTATATTAATAGAAATATCTTTTCATGTCCAATAATGTGTATTTAAATGAATATTGAATCCATGGATTCTTTTAAATGCTTATATGTTATTGATTATATATGCTAGAGTAGGTCTAACACAATTATATAGCATTCTTGTCTTGTTTGCCGATTGTTGAGAGAGCAAATTACTAACACAAGCGAGATTGGAAAAGCTCAACGAGGATCTACATCAACCATCTGGAATAAGGTATGTTTCGATATCCTTTAGTGTTAGATGTTTATTTCTCTTGCATATTGGGAATGGATTGATTTCTACGGTTACTCTATCTGTTGTGGTACCCCAAGCCATAGGAAGTTTTCTCCATAACACAAATGTTGTAGTTTATAACCAGTTTGAAGAAATAATTCCCATGATTAATCACATACCCTGATGTATGATATTCATCCCCATACTCTGTTCTCAAATTTTGGAGGTTTGTACTTCATTTGGAGACCCAAAAGTGTCATCTACCCTTGGGGGTTTTGACATCGGTTTCCTAGTGTTTTTCTCCTTCTTTCCGTATGGCCAAAATAAAGCTGAAATAGAATAAATTTGAAAGTGTATGAGAATTAATATTATGAATTAGGATGTCATAATACCCCTCAATCTATTCCATACAGAATTTGAAGTCGTCTGGGTGCATTTGGGTCAACTTGGGTTTCACTAGTCTCGAGCTAGAAATTGCCTAAAGTTATGCAAACTGAAGTAACATGTGAAAATGAGTTTTCGATTAGACCATTGAGTGTATGAATTCTGTTATTATTTTTTAAATCCCATAGGATCCCTCATAACTCAGTTACAAAGGCTGCAGAGAGGTACCTAAAACAGACAGATCGGAGTCATGTACAAAATCATTTCTGAGGATGCCATGTTCGATAAAGTGGAACACTAGCTCCTTTACAATATTTGATTACATCATATAGTATGGGAAAGGGGCCACATATTTATTAAAATTGTGGATCAAATCCACAATATAAAATAATGAGTCTTCAATAGCTGGAAGTAGTGTCGCGAAACATAACACAATCTTGTGCAACTTAGGTTATAAAGATCGTAACCTAAGGACTTCGTCCAAATCTATAGTAACCAGTACAAATCCTACCATGTGAATATGTGATTTGAAGTCGAACATGGAAGGAATACATCAGAGTGTCAGTAAATAAGTGGCGCTGACAACTGAAGCAAAGGATTTCACCAATATGGATAGTGAATCCTAAGGGACCATCTTCAAAAATATAGGTCTTTGTCTTCAAGAGATACTGATGAGAAACCATAGTGTGAGGACAAAGGCTAACATACAATGGATTGGACTCTTACTTACCACATTGCTAAGCACTGTAAGGGTTGGATTCCATGAGGGAATTATGGATACGAAATAAGGTTGTGATCCCACCACAACCTTATTTATGTCAAACTCTACCAAAAAATCATGTTCTTTAGGATTCTTTTGGGTGAATAGTGATTGTAAGTTTTTTCTTTAATTGGATTATGATTGATAGAGTACCCAAAAAAATGTACTTGCATTGATTGTTGTGACAATGGGAAACATACATAATAGAACATGAAGATTGGAAAAAATATAATCCTCCTAAAATCATCCAAGAACTTAAAGAAAAATAAAGGGAGGGCATCGTGAATCATATACATGCTTCAATTCCAAGCACATTAGATGATACAAGTATCTTTACCAATTTATGATAGGACAAGTGTAAACATTCAATAGAGGGGCCCTCATTTTCAAGAAAAATGGATGAAGAAGCCCATCATTTCCCTAGTTAAGACATAAATCATAGGTTCTCATAAGTAGATGTTGCAATTCCAACATTAAGCAATTTCCAAACAAATATACCACCATTTGAAGCTGATATGGATGAGGAGAAAATATGAGCAGTTTAGGCCTATATTGGTTATTCAAATCATAGCATGGTGGGTTAGCTCAAATGGTTGACAATTGTTCTTGCAAGAAGGAGGTATCGAGGCCAAATCCCAGGGTGGCTATGTTGCGATTGTATTAGGGAAACACTTGATGTCTGCATTGGGTCAGGCCTCATACTCAAGGCCAGTGGTATACCCCATAGAATGAAGTGGATTCTCCACAGGGGTTCCATGGATGTAGTGAGAACCAATATATGAGGCCATGAAACACATAAAAAAAAAATTGTTATACAAATCATGAAATTTTCACGGGGTCTTGACTTAGTGAAACCATGCCATAGCATATTCATTCATGGCATATGAAACAATACACATATTTTAAAAAATTATTGGAAAATACCTCCCAAAATCATTTTTTTTAACCCCCTCCCAATATGCCTTCCCAATTTTAAAAAACCCCTATTTTCACTATATATTGCATGTATCCATTTTTTCATTTACATTTTTTATACCCCTTTATATTTTTGCCTAGTTGACATGATACCCCACATGCATTCTACAATCCACCTTGCTTCTTTCGATGTATATTGTGGATGCACATTACTTCACCCACAATGATCAACACCACAAAGATCACATTAATTTCCTAAATTAACACTAGGTTTTCATTTTTTTCCAGACCACCTAATTTTAGAAACATTAGTCCCTGTATCTTATGTAAAATGTTTCATTGATTTCAGATATTGCTTTTGAATTTGTTAGACTTTAATTTATTGTCCTGAATGGCTCGTCTCAAGTCTTTTTTTCTATTTTGTGTTTTATTCCTTCATAAAATTTTCAATTGTGGATGAAATAGAATTTTTTGCTGATAGTTGTTGTTTCTCTCTCTTTTGAAAACACAGTTTTGTTTTTTATGTTTTATTATCTTAACTATGAGAAACGCATGTGTTCTATTTGGACATTGGGGGCGTATTCTTGATTCATACTTCTAGATCAGCTCTACCTTTGTTAAATTTACTCTCTGGTATCCTCCCTTTTAAATTTCATTCAGTAATATATCTCAAGGCATTTCTCATGGCCCTTATATTTCCTCTGAGATTCTCACTCTATGAAACCTGCTGCAATTTCACTTGTTCTATCTCTAGTATATTTCTGTCCCTCTTTCTCCAAATACTCCTTTCTTCTCTGCCTCCTCCACAGTTACCCTTCAAGGTTTGTAGGTGGCATTCAGGTAGCATAAGAGAAGATTGAGACAATGCAGTATGCTAGAGGATCTGCTGAAGATTTGCATGATGAAGAGCAAGTTGACCTTGATGATGATGAATAAGAGCTAGAATAAATAATGAACGAGGAAGCAAAGGATGAGGGAGATGTTGAAGAGGAAGAGAAAAATGATGGTCAAGAAGGCCTTGATCTTGAACTAGCAGAGGATAAAGGATCTAGTTCATAGGATGAACAAGAAGTTGAACAAGATGGTAATGTGTCAAATGTGGACCCTAAAAAATTATCTGAAGATGATTCCAATAATGATACTGTAGAGGATGCCTTGCCTGCAGAAGGCAATGGCGAGAAGGCTGATAAAGAATTTTTATCACGCCCTCCACATGGTACTGAATTCTTTGTAGGTAATTTACCTCATAATATAACCAAGGAAGATTTAACAAGTCTTTGTGAGCAACATGGAGAGGTTTTTGAGGTAAATGTTTTATCTTCTATTTTTAAATGAATTTTTTACCCTTATTAGTGCTTAGTTTCTTCATATTGATTTTTGTTGTACTAAAATGTTGTGACTTATAACATGTTAATATAAAACAAGAGGAAAGCAAGTTAGAATATGCATTTGTTACATTCACAACCAAGGAGAGTGCCAAGAAGGCCATTGAGACATTGAATGGTTTTGAGGTTTTTGACAATTTTCCTTTCAAATCATCTGAGAATCTTTATCATTAACATGCTTCATAGTTGAAGTTTACCTATCTGTCTAACTAACAGCTTTCTTGAAATTTAGGACAAGAAATTAAGAGTATATAGTTGAAGTTTACCTATTTGTCTAACTAACAACTTTCTTGAAATTTAGGACAAGAAATTAAGAGTATCAGAATCCCAACCAAAAAATTGGCTTTTCCTTGGTAATATCCCATCAAATTTGAAAGAAGAGGACCTCACAAAAGTTGTCTCTAAGCAAGGTCCTGTATTTCAACATTTGGAGTTGATAAAGGTACAACATTTGAAGTTCGGGCTTCCAAATTGCATCCGTATTTGAGATTTTAGGCAGAAATCAAGACTGGTGTACTTAATTTTCTCGTCAAGTCAAGTTTGTTTATGTGCATAAATCTTTCTTTTTACTAGTTTTTATGGCATTGGAATGGTCAGCATAATGAAAAAAGCCAAAATTTCACTCGTCAAATATTGGTTGACAAGTGAAATTTTACATCTCATCCTAAATTTCACTTCCTTATATCAAATGATACATATCAATATTGAATCTTGGCTCATGTTTCCATTTCTGGGAAAGTCCTTAAGAGAAAACACATTCATGTAAAAATATGAATATCGTAAAATACATGCACACATTGATTGAATTTATGCAATTATTTCAAACATATGTACTAGAGAAAACACCATCAAACCAACCCTTACCATTAACAAATATGATGGAATAGGGCGGATAAAAGCACAAGCCAGAGAGTCAAGCGAAGTATTGTAATGTTTTTTGTGATGTTGTAAATTAATGAGAAGAATTATATTGTTATCTATCAGATGTATATGTGTTGATGTCTGGTTTAGAAGTGTAATTATTTAATGATGTTTAATGCTATAGACTAGTTATGTTTAATGATGTAGACTCTGCTTATACGTGTTTTGTGCAGGCTTTAATCCCAAGGGGGTAATCTTCCCTACACTGAGTGGTATCAAATTCAGATGCAATGTTAGGGTAATCTTCCCTACACTGAGTGGCTTCAAATCCAGATGCAATGTTGGGAAAAGAGAAAGAAGAGAACATTTATTATAATATCTTGAGTGGCTATTACTGAAGAGATTGCAAATTTAAGACCCATGCCAGATGATTGCAAGAATAATCAATTGGTATTTTGATATGCATTTACCCTGATGTTTACACTACTGATATCTGGTAAATTGTTCTTAATAAGTATGACACTGAGGTAAATGTGGAGAAGCTACTGAATACATCATTCGGATGCACATATCTTTCCCTTCAAACCATATTGGTTGAAGTCCACTTACAACATTTACAATTTCAATTGGAATAGAATACCTTTACTGTATCTAACATTTTAAAATGGCTCTTATTCTCATTATATTAACAAAATGTCTCTTATTCTCATTATATTAACAAAATGACTTCTTCAATAGAAAAACTGTTTCTGAAAATCTACAAAATGGATAACATTTTGGTGAACAGACCAAGCATTTCACAATCTGTCAAAACTGACTGTAGGAACTTTCATGACAAAAAAACAACAATTCATATAATCAAACAACACAACTTCCCACAGATCATCATAGAAAAAGGAAATAAGAATTTCCTTAAGAAAGTTGAGCCGGAATCTACAAAACATTAGGTATTGAAACCAACAAATGTCTTTCAAATCCTTAGATGCTATTTTTGGCAAATGAATTGTTATAGAAAATCAAGAACAGAGCTTGAACTAATCCAATTCGTCGGCATTCCCAGTAAGATAATGAAGGCAATCAAAGAAATGATTAATGTTTATTTTCTCCTTTCCATAGTAGATAGCTTCCACACTGTTTCCTTTCCCACCTTGTGCCGCCATCTCCACTAACATAAACAACTTCTTTATTGGTATCTGCACACGAGATTACTTCAGTTTTTCTTCCTGCGTCTAGTAGTATAAATGTTTGAAGTATGAAATGTGTAGGCAGTCCATTAACACAACCCATTAGAAAGGATGCTTTTAACAAAACTAGCATAATAAATAATCCCATTTTCATATAGCAATGCATTGATTTCAATGCGCCAATTGAGTTTAAATTTGACATCTCAATGCCACTATTGAAAAGAATTTATTCACGTGCATTACAAACCTCATCAACAACTTCCACTGCTGCATCAAGATCATCTTCTGCAAACTAGATAGTTTCTCTAGAACCTACATGAATTCATCTGAAAAAATATAAAGATACGTGCATTAATCCACAATTGTTATCATCCTATCACCCATTAACATGATACCCCTTTGCGAAATTGTTTATTGTGAAAAGTTAACCAAGACAAGAGAAGACCCCCAAGTAATAGAGGCCCTGATTTCCTAGTACCTGAGAATGGTTTTTCATAGTTTAAGCCAAATAAAAGGGATAACTCCATCAGACTTCTATATTCGTAACCAAACGAGGTCACTGAACTACACCTTGATTAATAACAAACTGTTCAATAAATACCTTCTTTGTGTTTGGATGCCTCAAGGTTGGCACATGAAATGTGATACCAAAGGCCTTGCAAATACCCATAGACTCAAGGACATGCGCTTCACTTGTAGTCCCAATAACCAACAGATTCCTTCCTAGGTTAGTTTTTATTAGAAAACAGTGGCAAATAATCTATCAGCTTAAAACCTGCATGGTTATAAGAAACCCAACTACATCTCAAATAACTCAGCTAACCCCACCATATGACTGGAAACATTGTTCATGTTCTGGAATGCCCTATTCTCAAGGGCAAAGGAAAAAAATTGGCCTAATCATGGTGTTCAAGATATTTGAAGTTAAGTACCTTGTGGGGGGGGGGGTTTCTTAAGAAGCACCAACAATGTCTGTGAGATCAAGTTTGAAAATCGGGGCCCAATCACCACAAACTTCAGTAATATGGAACCCAGTAGACAATCGATTTAGAACTCAAGGAATAAATGGGAAGATCACTTTACTGCTCATAGACAACTGAATAACAAGTGCAGAAGCTAAAACGCATTTTTAAGGCTTCAACATTAGCTAAAAGCACAAGCATAAAATCACTAGTAAAGTTGTACTTCAGAAAAAGTGCAAAAAATACCGTTCAATATTATCAAGGATGATAATACTCAATGGAGACTTGTATGCATCCTCAAAAACCTGTCAAATTGCAGAACATAGTTCAAATGTGATTTATTCCTTTAGATGATTTCCAACCCACATTCATAGAATCTTAATAGTTAACAGACATCATATTTGATTAAGGCTAACCATAACTATAAATGCACATTTGCTTCTCTCACTCAATCCAATCATAGACTCTGCAGATACATGTCACATAGAAAAATGACTAAAAATCAACATTGCCTAGAAAGTAATAGGCTGAGAAAACCCTTAACGAGCAAGGACATGAAGCACTTACTACTTTAACAAATGGAAAGTTGCTGTCAATGCCAATTGTTGCTGCCATGGATGTTTTCCCACTGCATCAAGTAAATCCTTAGTTAGCTAGTGAACAAAATGATAGTATGTCTTTCACTTATTCACAATAAAAAGCCATTCAAAGTTTGAAAATCGGGGCCCAATCACCACAAACTTCAGTAATCTGGAACCCAGTAGACAATCGATTTAGAACTCAAGGAATAAATGGGAAGATCACTTTACTGCTCATAGACAACTGAATAACAAGTGCAGAAGCTAAAACGCATTTTTAAGGCTTCAACATTAGCTAAAAGCACAAGCATAAAATCACTAGTAAAGTTGTACTTTAGAAAAAGTGCAAAAAATACCGTTCAATATCATCAAGGATGATAATACTCAATGGAGACTTGTATGCATCCTCAAAAACCTGTCAAATTGCAGAACATAGTTCAAATGTGATTTATTCCTTTAGATGATTTCCAACCCACATTCGCAGAATCTTAATAATTAACAGACATCATATTTGATTAAGGCTAACCATGACTATAACTGCACATTTGCTTCTCTCACTCAATCCAATCATAGACTCTGCAGATACATGTCACACAACAAAATGACTAAAAATCAAAATTGCCTAGAAAGTAATAGGCTGAGAAAACCCTTAACGAGCAAGGACATGAAGCACTTACTACTTTAACAAATGGAAAGTTGCTGTCAATGCTAATTGTTGCTGCCATGAATGATTTCCCACTGCTTCAAGTAAATCCTTAGTTAGCTAGTGAAGAAAATGATAGTATGTCTTTCACTTATTCACAATCAAAATCCATTCAAATAATATCTCCACATGTTTTAATCTATTTGTCTCAACAAATTAAATTAAATTATTGATAGTTCATCAAACCTATACTTACGAAAGGAAAAGATAATTGAGGCTCCAACTAGATTAAAGGATTCTGTAGAGAAAGTACAGTTTACAAAAAAGATAAAATCCAAGAAGCAACTAATGAGTCAGAGGAAATGTTGAGGATATTTCATTTGAGGATTTCTAGAAGAAATGATAATAGTCTTGTAGAGTAGTGATGATTCACAGCACCTATGCGGTTCATTTAAAAAAAAAAAGTATTACCCTAATCTCAGCATGTAGTTCAAGAAGCCACCTGAGCTTGATTTTCACTCTCTGTTTAATAAGCAAATTTGTCTTCGTTTTGTGCAGCAGAGATGTTTTTCCCAAGAAATGAAATGTTGTAAACAAAAAAAGGTCTATACTGTTAGAAGAACACTCAACAAGTGGAATCATCTGAATTCAACAAGTGTTGAAACTTGGGCATGTATTTTTGTGCAACTAGGAAATAATTAGACAAAATGGTGTCAGCGAGTAACTTGGGTGACACTTTGGGTGCACTAGATGGTGGTGGTGGCAAATCTGAGATATGGGTTTTGAAGGAAACATGACAGAGTACATGTTTACATCTTTTTTTTCATTGTTGTGTGCATTTAAGCAGTCCTTGTGTAAGTTGTAAATGCCCATTTTAACATTAGAATTTTTGACAAATTGATGGAAAATTAAAGAACATGTAACTTAAGTGACATGAACCTCTACAATTACCTATGGATTTCTCTTTCACAATATTTTCTCACCATGCCAATTAGAATACCGTGGCATATGGATAAAGGATGCGTGGATAGTTGATGTTGTTTGTTTAGTGGTTGTTTGTGCTTTGCTGGAATGCCACTCCACCAATGATAAAGTACACGATGGCATTCACATTAGTCTATGTAAAGGGGGTCAGGCGTTAGATGGAAATGACAGATGGTAACAATGTTTAGAAGCAATTAAAACTTCCAATTAATCTAACCATTCCACCACGAAGATAAAGCTTCATTGAATTGTTGTGAAAGGGGGAAGGGATTCTTAGGACAAGTTCTCTGTGAGACTTGGCAGTAAATGGGGCTTTTCCTCTATAAAGACCTCTGAGTGTTTTATTGTTGCTCTGCAATTTAGCAACTGGCCTGAGAGATTTCGAGATGATTTAAGAGAAGAATAACAGAGTTTATAGTTGGCATTTAATCTCTATTGTGATAACCTCTATTATAATTAATGCATATAGATGATGATGAGTTATGCCTTTGATAAATTAATTTGCAAAAACATATGCATTTGAGTTGTCATTGTTCCACTATGTTTGCACTTTGCTCCAATTCATAGGGGGCTTAGTGTCTTTGCATCAATTACTATCAAAGAAAGTATAGTGAGGATGGAGGCTTCTTGTTAACTCAGATGATCCCAACAAATAGTTGTGACATTGGAACCTATTCTCAAGGAGAGAAACAAGTGAATCCTGAGGAGTGAAGGGATTCTAAACAGAGTATGGAATAAGTTTGTGAAGAATAAATTGCACAATGGAAGGATAAGAAAGTTCGATGAAGACAACTGTTGTGAAGAAGAAAACAAAAGATAAAGAAGCCAGCAAAAAAGGTTGAAGAGGACCCCAGAGAGGTTTGTATACCAACAATATTTGAAGAAAGAGTCAAAGATGAAAAACCCATCACAAGTACCCGAAAGCTTTTAGGGAAATAAAGCCCAGAGTTGATGTTGTGGATACTAAATAATATTGAAAACCCCTTGAAGAGTAACTTTTCTTATTTGAAGACGAGGGGATATGCAGCCATGAGTTGGACATATCTCCAAAAAAGGAGACAAGAAAAGGAAAAGAGATGAAAAAATGGGAACATATGATTTTCAAGTTGAGGGGGCAGAAAGTGTATCCAAGAATGCAGTCAGAGTGGTTGAAAAGCTTCAAGCTTTGAGATTTTAAAGTGGAGACAGATTTCCCTGACAAGCAATGCAAATATGAAGTTTTAAAGAAGCTTCAAACATAAGTTAGATAGTGGAAGAGGCTATAAGAAGCCTATGGAAGTTGGATTCCTCATGGAAGAGGATGATGTTGATGATATTTTGGTAATAGCTAAAGAGGGAGAAGCATTAGAATACTTCAGGTCTATAGAGGTTTCGATGATGGTAGAAATAGTGAAGGAAATGTTGAGCTGATGTATCTTTTAGAAATAGCTATGGTAGAAACAGGGGTATAACCAGACTCAGGTAGTGCCAAAGGAGACTTAGCAATCATCAAACTTCACCCAACAACCATTTAAATTCCACTAAAAGGAAAAACTAAGGGCATACATGACTATTCGCAGTAAACCCACGTGTATACGCAGTAATCGCAAAGAAACCCGTGTGTATACGCGAATGTGAGTTAAAAACTCACGTACAGGAAGAAAGGTGCATAAAATCAAGGCAAACAGACAAGCTGAGACAAAATTCACACCAATCAGACACTACCAGGAAAAAATGCCTCCAGACCCGACACAGAAACAAGAGAGTAAGAGTAATTCAAAGTCATTGAATGCCGAAATCCCCAAAGGACAACTACTATGAACTCCTTAGCGGAATCGCCAATTCTATTACAGAGAAAAATTCCTATGTCTTGGGGTACCACAATAGACAACTTGACTCCAGAAATCAACCTTTTCCAGTATGCAATCGAAAGTACATGTCTAACACTAAAGGATTAGACCTCGTACCTTATTCTGGACTATTGAAGTAGATCCCCGTTGAGCTTTCCAACTTCAGCTTGAATTGATAAATTACTTCCTCAACAACAAGTAAACAATACAAGCATACTATATATCATGGTGTTAGATTTATTCTAGCATATATAATGAATAATGTATAAGCATTTGAAAACATCCCATGGATAAAATATTCATTCAAACACACATTATTGGATAGGAAAAGATATTTCTATTAATATAAATCAAAGATTACAATAGATACAACCTCTGTTGGCACCTCTGCAAATTGAAGAAACTGAATCCCCCACTTGGGCCTCCACCACCTCAATCCTCCATCTCTCGATAGCAAGCTCATAAGAAAAAGGCAAGCTTGGAAAGAACACAAAAGTACTCCAAGGGACAAAGGGATGCAGACTCAAACATAAGTTCCGACAATAATGGACTATAGTTTCTTTGCTCTCAATTCTCTCATATGCCTTCAATGTACCATAGAGTTCCTTATATAGCTTTTCAAAGGGGTAATGAAAGGTCGAATCCGAGCGATCTCAAGGCATAGGGAAGGCCAGGAGTCAAGTGATTCGGATCCATGTCAAGGAAAACTCCAAAAGGATTTGGATTTTGTACACATCCCGATGTACACGGTTTTAGGGGTCAAACCCGCGTATATACATGATTAAGGGTTTAAAAGTCACGTGTACCATTTTTTACATGTTTTTAGGGATGGTCAAAGAAACATCAAAGGACAAAAAATGGTCCATAGGGTCTAAGGATTCTGCAACGTGACAGGAGAAGGCCATACAAAGTGTGATTCACCCGGAGTGGTAAAATCAACTATAACAGATGCCCCCTAATGTGTGAGGTCAGAGGGGTCATACGATGGCGGAAATACATTATAAGTCCATCCCAGCAGTGGAGTGATGAAGGATCCCAAATGTAATACCAACCATCCAATTAGCATAGTACCATGATACAACTCTGCAAATACATATAGCAGTTCCGGATACATAAGAGTATAATGGCCATGAATAGGCATGATACAAGATATCACATAAGTGGTCATCGCCACGTACAATATACATAGATCAGAATCTCCATGATGAAGATATACAAAGGACCATGATCTCCATAATGGCTAAAGATATATAACAGATTAAGATATCCATAGTGGCTGAAGATATATAACATATCAAGATCTCCATAGTGGCTAGAAATGTCTGACATATACTGGAATCAAGTCACGAGAGCTGAAATCTCATGAACACTGGCACAATCAAGGAGGTAGCATATAAGAGATGCCACCAATCTGGAAATTATTCTACACAAAATGCTATGAGTACATGTCCTACTATGTGAATAGAGGTGTCGAGGTCGAACATAGTAGTCCATCGTCTAATTACCAGTCATTGATGTATACTGTTAACAGACATGAGATCACCCACCGATAATGAAAATGGGAATCAAGGTACTAGAGTGCAAGCTAACAAGTGTGAATAAATGTGCTGAGGTCGAACACTTGAGAGGATCCATCGATCAGGGGGCATTGATGTATTCCCAAAGACTGTCGATGGTGAGAGAACCTGCGACTGATGACTGCAAGTCTCAAGGCACTCAAAATGACTCTAGATTCCAATCCTAGAATAAATGATCTGAAGTCGATGGGATGAAATCTGCTGGAAGGAGGGAATTAAGGCATCCCCCATCATCTAACATGAGGTACTCAGCAAAGCTATATAATGTGGAAGGACTCGATCATAAGGTGCATGAACTAGTAACTGTACCGAGAATGGCCGACATGCAAAGTCAAGATAACTGAGGAATAGCCAACTCAGGCTTCAAATTCCTCCGAACAAGAGCATAATGATGTATTCTGACTGAATAAAGGTAGCATAGACTTGATATACAAACTGGGACATCTCTACGACACAGGAGGCATCGACAGAGGCTCCATGGGGAATGGAAGCTTAACCAGTCAGTGGAGATAAACTCAGATAAATGAGTACAGCTCCTAAAGTCAAACTATAAACCCAACCAATGGATGTGATATATAGTGCTCTATTCGAAGGCAACACAACTCGACAGCTGCCAAAGATAACATCTTTCCTTGTCCGGCTTTTTGGTTTTTTGATTTTTTTTGGACTTTTTCAATTATTTAAAAAGCTTGAAAAAGAATAAGATTGCTTTATAGTCACAGACTAGGAGGAGACAAGTTTCATAAGGGAAAATAAACTAGTTCAAAGCAGTGGAACATACCTATGCTAAATGCAAGGATACATGTGTAGGGTATCGACACTCGGGGGAAAATCCCCTCTCGGTAAAAAGGGAAACAAGCTGAGAACGATATAAAAAATGGCTCTGCATGGCTAGACATGAGACAAGCTCATGCTATATGGCCGAAACAAAATGTCAAGGAACCCGACATAAAGCTCAATAAGGCAGGCAAAGCTCATGATAATGCATTCACAACTTGACATGAGGGATTTCTAAAGAAAATAGGCCAGCAAAAGATCAAGAGGAGTATGAGGCTCTTGCGAAATGTCATGGCAGTACTATACAACGGACTCCCACACCCTAAAGGAGAAAACATCAGCATGGGAACCAAATGCAAATAAGGTGCTAACTAGGGTACCCATGTAAGGTGAAGCTCTACCACCCATATCATGCCACTTCTAAAACAACAAGAAGGTTTCGTGACATAATAGAGTGGGTTTGTACCTAAGGTCATGATGAAATGGTCATAAGGTCATGCAAAATGCAAATGGTTATGAAACCTAACCTATATGCCAATTTAGACATGATACCTAAGATCGACACGAATGGGTCAATCCAACGGCTGAAACGGCACTAAAAAAGGCCCTCTACATCATGGATTATGTCAAAAATGGTCCAAAATGGTTAGAAATTGTCGAAACTATAGCAAAGGGGGTAAAAAATTTTCAAATATTTGAAAAATTTCTATAAATAGTAAACAATTCAAAATATTATAAAACATTTGAAACTTTTACCCATTTCAGCTCAGATTTTCAACAGCGAATTCCAGGAGATCCAGTCGACGGAATCCACTATCATTTCTTCCAAGTACTTACCCATGCTCTTCTCTTTCATTTTGATGTAATTTTTATCAAATTCCATGGTCAATTAAGTTTTCTAGGCCAAACTAAAAAGGGCACTACAGCCCACGCGGAAATCGAGGGTTTTTCCGCGTATAGGGATGGATATACACAGAAAATGCCCCTATACTCACGTATATACGCGACTGTTTTGAAAACAATCTCATATGAGGCCGTGCATAACGTTTTTTCAATAATCTAATGGGAAAATTTGCAATGTCTTGTGCAGGATGGTCCTAGAGTGGAGAGAGCGCAAACATGGTGAGGTAGAGGAGGCAGTAAGGGCTGATCTAATGGCTCAACAAGCTCTACGTGCATGTGGATTCTATAATTTTTGGTGTCTTGGTGGCTTGAGAGCCAAACCAAGACTATTATAGATGCTGGTGGATTACTGGGATCCAGACTCTAAGTCCTTCCAGATAGATGGGATGTCCCTCACTATAGAGGTGGAGGACATATACTTCATTACAGGGCTCTCTCGACGAGGGGAAGTAGTGAACCTTAATTCTCATGGTGGGCTAGGAGGTGGCCTAACTATCAACGAGTACATTGTGGTGTACTTCTATATAGACACAGAGAAGGTGGGGAGTCAGGTCCCTACCACCACTATACAAGTGCTGGGCTTAAAGGCCATACTATTGACATTGGTTAGGATAGCAGGCTTGGCATCACTCCACCAGGCCTCGCGGCCTCTGATGTTCTATGCAGTGGAGTGCATGAGACCCATGATTTATGATTGGAGCACTACACTACTGAGCAACACAAAACATCAGGTCAGTGAGTGTAAGGCAGGCAGAGTGTGGAACTTCAGGTTCAGTAGTATACTGAGCATGTTTTTCTTCAAGCATGTTCTAGGATTGAGCCCTAGAGTGGACGTTCATCTTCATGGGGTTCGAGATCCGGCCCAATGACGTTGGGCAGATGTGATGCGCAGACTAGGGGGAGGTAGGGTGGCCAACTCTTATCCAGTTGAATTATTTCCATGGTGGCGACGATAGATAGTTGCCATCGATGACTACCCCTATGCGAGGATAGATTTCCGAGGGGACCTGGACATGCCGCTACCACCAGGATCAACATACGGCGATATAGGTAACGAATCTTGACCCTCTGTTTTAAAAAAAAATTGAGTTATTTAATTTTTTTGTGTTTTCTGATTATATGGAATCAAAAGACATATTTTTGCATGACAATACATAGTGATATCTACCATTTGTGTTTAGATGTGGGACCACAGCGACCAAAAGGCTTCCCTCATCACATACGGAGGGGAAGAGGAGATAATATCACTGGTGTGGATGTGGAGCAGACGCTCCAGCGCATTCATACCAACTTTGTGAGGTTGACACATAGGGTTCCCATGGCGCAAGTAGAGGACTTGCCTGAGGCTATGCAACGCCAGGTGGTGGGTGTACCACGCGCATGGGTGTGATTATTCCGATGGATAGCTAGAGCCGTAGTGACCTTCCATGATCACAACCCTCCTCCTCCATAGGATTAGATACCTAGGAGTCTATACATTTTGTACTACCATGTACTGTTGGTGGCTTGAGAGCCCCAATTTTGTATCATGACACTATGTATTACCACATTTTGGATGTTTATATAAATTTTTTTATGGTGATCGATTTATTTATTTACATGTGTAAAAATTGTGTTTGTGATGAATTTATTGTGAATGAAACAAATTCCAATCTAACACGTAGTTAGCATATGAGGTAGCAACTTGATTATTAATTCTTGGAATGTGTATGTGTGTTATATTGTCAAATTGCTGTTCTAATAATCTCACACGTAAGAATATTCTTAATAATGTTGGATCTCTAACATGGTACAAACCATTAAGCTGTGACACTACTAACTCCGAATCAAGACGTACCTCAAGAGAGAGAATTCCATGTGAAATGGCATCCCATAGAAGCTCAATAACGACACTATATTCAGCAACATTGTTGGAAGATGGCCACAGACATACGCCTCCTGAAGATAGTATCTGACCCATAGGAGTATAAATCACCCAAGAAGTAGAGGTTGAGTGTTGAGTGTGATGGCTCGCACCATCCGTGAATCCTATGTAAGTGGAAGATTCCATTGACATCTGCCAAAAGAAACAAAAACTAATCACAAACCCGATCACTATAAGAAAAAGACCTAACTATGCAAAACTGTACACTAGTATACAATAACCAGCCTTGGCAGAAAATAATGCATAGTACGTCTTGAGATAGAGCCCATTTCTAGGCTCTGCCAAGGACATTCCCTCATAATCCACTAACTCATAAGCACCCTTCTCTAACACATGTTTGACCACGTAAGGACCCTGCCACATGGGATTAAATTTTCCTGCCCCCAAGGGTTATTTCAGTTGATCCCACAAAAGGACCAAGTCTCCCTCACTAAACCTACTTGGATGGACATACTTATCGTACTGGACCTTTACGTGGTGTTTATTGACTTCTAGAGCCACCAAGGCATCCCAACGCTGCTCATAAAGTTGCTCAAGGTGGACCAAACGCTCCTCCAATGGTGAAGTGCCTAGTAAGAGTTCTACACCTAGCTTCAAAGAAGGAATCTCACATTCAACCGGAAATATTGACTCCACTCCATGTACAAGTTGATATGGAGAAAAACAGGTGGCAGTCTTAATAGCGGTTCTATACGCCCACAAAGTAGGATATAACATGATGTGCCAATTATTCTTGCTTTGTGTGATGGTTCATTGGAGAATGGATTTGAGTGATTTATTCACTGCTTCTACCTGTCCATTCACTTGAGGGTAGTAAGAGGAGGAATGCTCTTGATTGTACCCTAACTTTGATGCCAACTCTTCCATCATACGGTTCTGAAAGTGCGAGCCATGGTCAGTGACAAGCTCTTTCGAAATTCCAAACCGAGTAATAATTTGGTTGAATATGAAGTGGGTGGTTGTCTCACCATTGGATTTAACTGTAGGCATAGCCTTAGCCCATTTCATGAAGTAATCAACAGCCACTATGATATGATGGTGCCCCCCAGCCGAAGCTATGTTGCAATCCATAAAATCGAGCCCCCATTTAGTGAAGGGACCGACGGTGATAATGGAATGTTATGGGACAGTTTTTGAGTGCATATTACGTGTGAACACCTGGAAAGGGTGGCACCTCTTGAACGCATCTACATAAACTTAAAGATCGACGGCCAGAAATAACCCGTTCTTAAAATCTTTTGAGCTGTAGAAAGCCCAAATAAATGACCACCACACGCCCCTCCATGGAAATCATTCAGCACCACCTCAGCCTCTTCATGAGTTAAACAACATTGTAAAATGGAATCTACCCCATGGTGATACAAAGTGTTATCCACTATGAGGTAGTTCTTGGAGACATGACGTAATCGTCGTCATTCATCTCGTGAGAGGTGAGTAGGGGTCTTCAATGTTTGTAAATATATTATGATATTCCCATACCATGGGTCTAAAGTTGAGATTAAGAAGATGTGTTCATCGGCAAACATATCTTTACAAACCAACTCCTCAGCCTCACTTGGGAAATCCCATATATGCTCTGCAAAAATTAAAGACTTCTTCGATTTTGTCGAAACAAATTTGAGATCGAATTCTTGTAGAATGACAATCCATTTATTATATTTTCCCCCAATCATCCTTCGAGTGAGGATGAATTGAAACGGATTGACATGGGCTACAACTAAGGTCTGACGAAGGAGAATATAATGTCTCAACCATTGAACCACATGTACGATAGCTAAAGAGAGCTTCTCGACATGAGAATAATGAGTCTCTGCATCAATAAGGTTCCAACGCAGATAATATATGACATGTTCTTGGAGCTCCTCATCCTCTTGAACAAAAACCATACCAATCATCTCCGTGGACATGGCCACATATAATAGAAAATCACGGCTATAGTCCGGGGGACTAATCACTTGGGCCGATGCTAGGGCTCGCTCATCCCAACAAAAGGTAGTGTCCTTCTTCAATAGACGCATGAAGCCTCTATTCAAATTGGCAAAGTTCACAACAAATCTCCATAAGAAGTTTTCCATGCCTTGCAAACATTGAAGATGACGAATATTCCTCAAGGGAGACAAGTGAAGTATTGCCTCAACCTTCAAAGGGTCGAATCTTATACCCTCTTTAGAAACGATGAATCCTAACAAACGACCTGACTGCACACAAAAGATGCACTTATGAGGATTTAATCTAACCAAATAATGCCGGCATCTTTCGAATAACAATATCAAGTGATAGGGATGACGCATTCTCATATGAGAATGAGCAGCAAGGTCATCAAAAAATACTTCGATAATTGACTTGAGATCGTGGAAGATCAAGGTCATCGCCCGCTGAAATGTAGCTCTGGCATTTTGAAGGCCGAAAGGAATTTTCCGATATGCAAAAGTTCCCCAAGGACAAATAAATGCAGTCTTATGTTGGTCCTCATGTTTAATTTGTATCTAATTATATCTGGAAAAGCCGTCCATAAAGGAAAAAACCTCGCTACCCGCACACTCATCCAAAATATGATCAATAAATGGTGTGGGGAAATTGTCCTTAGGACAGGCCCACGATTCAAATCAAAGAAATCAGTACATATGCGGATCGCTCTCTTATCCACCAGAATGGGGTTTGAAACCCACTCCGTCAAGGGAATGGGATAGATAAAACCGGCTTTTAACAGCTTCTTTATCTTTGCCTTAATCGCAGGTGTTTTCCTAGGATTCACCGCACACAAGCGTTTTCGAACAGGTTTAGCATTGGGATAAGTCTTAATCTCGTGCTTGACAATACGAGGGTCGATACCTGGAATTTCGTCGTAAGACTAAGAAAAAATATCACAGAATTCTTTAAATAGCTCGGTGTATTCTTGAATCTTAGCATGGGAACATTCCGCCCCAATATAGACATTCTCTATCCTGCCAGGATTGCGAGAGATGTTGATAGGAATCGTTGAAGATATGTTCGCCATGTTTCCGTCAGCCATCTGACTAGGAGAGATTAACGGAACCATAGGACTACCAACTCTCTCACTAAGAACCGCCCTAAAGTCCTCACTCTCCAAGCGGTCAATCTTGGGAAGAAATTACGATCTATGATGGAGTTCCTCCCATGGTGGCTCAACTCTTGACATAGCCTCAATAATCACTTAATCTGAAGGGAAAACCATATCAAGGCAGTCGTATGCGTGAGAAGACTGTACTACCCATGCCAGTAGCACATAAGGGTCCTCCTCAACCATCCACGAAGAGGAAGGACTAGGCTCTACAACACACTTGAGATTAGCTTGATAAGCTATCATAGTTGCAGGAAATGGCACGTCCATCACGATGGGCTCACTCGGAGTACTCGGTGTAGGAAGAATCCAAGGATCTTCCATATGACTCGTGCGAAAAGACACCGATCTCATAGATGTCGAAGCCTCACCAGAACTAGATCCTATCATAAGAATCAGTGCAGGACAACTAAATCTTCCCATGAGGGATGGATACATGCCTACACCCACACTCCCAGTTGCCGGCTGAGAGTGTTAAACGATCAGGATCGAAGCTCCCGAAGATGCAGTAACAGATGAATTCTTGAATGTCATTTGATCAATCCTAACTATCTTCCTGTTATGTGGAAAGCATACAACGAGAAATAGGGAAGAAGCAACGGCTTGCATATTGTACATCCAATTCCTACCCAGCAAGAGATTGTAGTCAAGGGGTGCATCAACCACCGTGACCTCTATCGCAACGGTCTTCCCTCCCAAATGGACTTTAAGGGAAGGAAGGATGTTGTGCGGCCTAAATTATCTCCCATCGAACGCAGTTAACATGGTCGCTGATTTAGACAGCTCAGGGGAGCCTAAACCCTTGCAACACAATAAAGACATCACAGAAGTAGTAGCACCTTCATCAATCACAGTGCGCTTGACAGTCATATTAAGACATTCTACGTGAATCAAAAGAGACACATAGTGAGGCAAGTGAGGCCGAAGTCCTGCGGTTTCAAATTTAATCATGGAGGAAGAATCATAATCATTCACACCAAGGGAAAAAAGCAATGGCTTCCTTTGCAAAGGACTACTCTAAAGCACTTCCAATGCAGACATCGCACAAGGAGTGTGGCCCAAATCCTCGACAACTGAATAGTTTTGGGCGTCTCAAGCATTTGGATTGTGCCCCAAATGCTTAAGGACTCCCTTAGGAATGTGAGGTGTAGCTTTAGGTTTATCCATAGGTTTCTCAATATGCAAAGGGGACCTTGGTGGATTAGGCTCTTTTCCTGGGTTGGGTTGTGACGAACCATAATCTTTCGCACGGGTCACAATTTTCGCAGCACGTACCATGCTAATGCAACCACGACCACTGCCCTCTGGCGGATCTTGATCACCACCAGACTGGTCATGGGACCTCGAGTTGATATTTTGAGGTAAAGGGTTAGTTAGCATAGCTGGGCCCTGTGCCAAGAATCTCAAGGCCTCATCGATACGAGGGCACAAGAAAGTGAGGTGATCATCCTTACACAACTTGCAAGGGAACTTAACCTTACATTTAGCTTGCCTGTCCCCCCCAGCATTACAGCCATTCTTGTCATTACCATTAGCATTCTCATTCTTATTCCCACCCTTACAATTATTCTGACCCTTTTTTCTATTCCGTCCAGGCTGTTGGTTACCCTTATGGTCCGACGATTGCACTGAAAATACACTTGCCATTTGGGCGGGTTGAGACGAAGCCATAGCTTGTCCCAAAGCAGATTGGTTGATTGACAACTGACTAACTTGTTTTGCAACTGAATCCACAGGTTTCGCACTTGCACAACCAACAATGCCATCGACATGTGGTCCAGGTTTAACTTTGGGGTTAAAACTAGAACGTGGAGCATTGGGAATAATCTCATATAACAAACCGGACTGAGCATAAATCAAATCCAGTTCCTACACCCTAAAAATTGTTTGTTCCTCATTATGCACTCCAGATGTAGAAACATCCTTCTCTATATATGGAAATAACGACTTAAGGAACCATTCAAGGAGGAACTCCGGCGGTATAAAGGCTTTAATCAACCTCTTCCGTCTACACCACTCTTGGATATGATCCGAGATATGTGTGGCTTTATCCTGCCGAAATGTCGACAAGAGTTTAGTACCTCATAATGCACTGGTAGTTAGAATTGGTTAAGAAAATTCATTGCTAGTTCATCGAACAAAGTGAATGCTCCCCTAGGTAGCTCTATATACCATTTCACAGTAGGCCCTGTAAGGGTGCGTTGAAATAGTCTTAAACGGATGGAGTCCTGATGTAAGGAATTCGAAGAGCACCATAGGTGAAATGTAGTAACATGTTCACTTGGATCCTCTCCCATTTTACCCTCTAACTTAGGTATGTCCAAGGGAAGCTTAGTAGGGACAACTGGCCAAGCCGATTCATGAGCTACAGGATCGTTCGTCAATCTCGACAAGTGAGGAAGATTCAGCGTCGCTAGGAAAGGGAGCCTAGGATGATGAGGTCAATGGACCGCTCCCTGATAATTTTGATTCGTATAGGTCGGATTACCACCATAGCCTTGGCCATAGTGTCCTCCCGAATGACCTGTATAGGGTGGCATGGAAGCACCATAGTATGGTGGAACTTGGCTATTAGGAGCTACGAAGCCGTAATTAGGAGAGTAAGCAGGTTGTTGATACACACCCCCATAAGGTGAAGAACCTTGTCCATACTGCATCCCATAATAGGGCCCATAATTCATCGCATGAGATGTCCCATGAGACACTCCGTAAGTAGGAACATACATTCCGGAAGTAGGAATATACATTCCAGAAGTAGGAATGTGACCTCTAGAAGTATGAGCATGACCTCCCGAAACAATGGGTGGTACATGAAGCTGAGACACAACCGTTCTAGTAACCGTAGTATGGACATAACTCGTAGCAACGTTTTGGCCCAAAGGACCACGTGAATAAGGTGGAGGGTGAACATTTGAAGAACTAGGGACAGAGGAGGGAGGGACCTATGTAATTATGTACGTACTATTCCCTATAGTCACTCATCTCAGATATGGTATCCTAATAGGATCACTAACCCTAGACCTAGGAGGAATATGTGATGTAACTTCCACCACCGATATGGAAGGTGCAATGTGACTAGTGCTCCCAAACCTCTCTGCATGGTAAGGAATGAGAGTGCCCCAAGGCATAGTGTTAGGCTCGAACTCAGATTCGACATGAAATGCCAAATCATGTGTGGGAAAACCAGACATACCATAACTACCATAGCTACTACTTGTGGGTTCAAATGAGTCTCTGCATCCTCTGGCATTCCATACCGGTAATGCGTTAAGGGGGATTCAACCCTGGAGTGAGTAGGTCTATCATGAAAGGTTCCTATCTCATAAATCATAGGACCTAACTCAGCCAAGTCAGGTGAAGGATCGTAGGTAGGAGTAAACTCCCCATCTTCCACTTGAATGGGAGAAGGTGGTTCAGGAATGCCTTCTATATGGTCTCCCATGGTGTGTGAATCAATGTGCGAAGCAGTCCACCTGGACTGTCTAGGTATCTCTCCCAAAGGAGGAGGAGAAGTAGAAGGCAAAATTCCCACTAAAGGACGAGAACGGAGAGGAGCTGCACCCGAATCCACAATGACTCAAAAAACAGAAAAGACTCTCTATTTACGCAAACCCTAGGAAAGCTATCGTGCACAGAGAAATCACCAATAAAATCTAAAGCCAAATGCAAGCAATCAAGGGCAGGATAAGTGAGCTCCCGAATGAAGCAGGTATGTCTCACCTAGGAGAGGCTTGAGACTCCCATACACAATAAGCGGAGGTACATAACCAATTATTGTGGCCCTCAGCTTCAACGTGTAAAGCAACTGTGCTGTCTGACCCCAACCTGGCCGAGACACCTGTAGAATAACTCCTACAAAGTACCCCCTCGATATCGTAGGTAATGCCACTAGGATCACCTCAATATAATGCTCAGGCGGACAGTCACAGGTGGGATTGACCATATGGGCAGGGTAACAAAGCCCGAAACTCTCGAAAGAGCCCCCAGATACGAATACAATCCTGGAAATATTTCTAGTGCTACTCAGTTATGACTAGGGGTCATCCCAATCAATAACCGCTCACACTGCCTTGTGCTTAACTCCCTTTTGAGAGGAGGATCCTGAGAAACATTGGTTATACCAAGGATTTCATACACTCACCTGGACAGACACATACATGTTGTTGTTTAGTGGTCTTGGAGAATTTACTCACAATGAACTATTCCAAGACCCTAAAACCTAAGCTTGTTGTTGCACCCTATAAAAGAAAAGAGTGTAATTCACTTTAATTAAGCGTTGATTTTAATTGGCTTTATTACTCAAAAGAGGGATATGGCCGTGCAACTAATGGTGTTATGACACAACATGAAGTAAAATGCACACCTAACAATCAATGCAAATGCATTGTGTCCATGAAAAGAGGGTATGCTGCTACATGAAATGCACAATTTTTCTTCAAATGATGAATGCAAGCTTTCCTATATGAAATCCTAACTAATAGTCCAAAGCAAATCTAGTGCAAGTACAATGCAAAATGCAAAATGCAATGCATGAAGATAAGCAAATGTTTTTGGATTTTTTGAAATAAAATGAGATACAAAAATCAAAAGAATGATTCTACAACCCCCAGACCTTGCAAGCACACTCAAATAGCACTCAAGCAAATCACTAAGGTAAAAGAAATCTAATGCACTAATCCCAAACAAAAAATCGAAAATGCCATCACAAGAACCTTCTTAAAAAAAAATTAGCCTAAAAAAAACGTCTCTGCTTAGAAACAGGGGTATAACCAGACTCAGGTAGTGCCAAAGGAGACTCAGCAATCATCAAACTTCACCCAACAACCATTTAACTTCCACTAAAAGGAAAAAATAAGGGCATACGCTACTGTTCGTAGTAAACCGGCGTGTATATGCGGAAATCACAAAGAAACCCATGTGTATACGCGACTGTGAGTTAAAAACTCGCATACAGGAAGAAAGGTGCATAAAATCAAGGCAAACAGACAAGCGGAGATAGACTTCACACCAATCAGACACTTCTAGGCAAACATGTCCCCAGACCCAACACAAAAACAAGAGAGAAAGAGCAATTCAAAGTAATTGAATGCTGATAGACCAATCCCCAAAGGACAACTACTAGGAACTCCCCAGCGGAGTCGCCAATTCTGTTACAGAGAAAAATTCCTATGGATTGGGGTACCACAACAGACAGCTTGACTCTAGAAATGAACCTTTTCCAATATGCAATAGAAAGTAAATGTCTAACACTAAAGGATCAAACCTCATACCTTATTCCGGACGGTTGAAGTAGATCCCCGTTGAGCTTTCCAACTTCATCTTGAATTGATAAATTACTTCCTCAACAACAAGTAAACAATACAAGCATACTATATATCATGGTGTTAGATCTATTCTAGCATATATAATGAATAATGTATAAGCATTTGAAAAAATCCCATGGATAAAATATTCATTCAAACACACATTATTGGATAGGAAAATATATTTCTATTAATATAAATCAGATATTACAATAGATACAACCTCTGTCAGCACATCTGTGAACCGGAGAAACTAAATCCCCCACTTGGGCCTCCACCACCTCGATCCTCCATCTCTCGATAGCAAGCTCATAAGCAAAAGGCAAGCTTGGGAAGAACACAAAAGTGCTCCAAGGGACAAAGGGATGCAGACTCAAGCATAAGTTCCGGCAACAATGGACTATAGTTTCTTTGCTCTCAATTCTCCCATATTCCTTCAATGTACCATAGAGTTCCTTATATAGATTTTCAAAGGGGTAATGAAAGGTCAAATCCGAGCGATCTCAAGGCATAGGGAAGGCCATGAGTCAAGTGAGTCGGATCCATGTCAAGGAAAACTCCAAAAGGATTTGGATTTTGTACACATCCCGATGTACGCAATTTTAGGGGTCAAACCCGCGTATATACACGATTAAGGGTTTAAAAGTCACGTGTATCATTTTTCATATGTTTTTAGGGATGGTCAGGGAAACATCAAAGGACAAAAAATGGTCCACGGGGTCTAAGGAGTCTGCAGCGGGACAGGGGAAGGCCATACAAAGTGTGATTCACCTGGAGTGGTAAAATCAGCTATAATAGATGGATGAATGAACCATGTGATTCAGTGATGGATGAACCATGTGATGAGTATGCCTAAAAGGGCCACATATTTTATGTATGCCTGAAAGAGTTGGAGAATAGGGATCAACAACTTATGTGTAAAGAAATCAAAGTCAATAATTCACTTTCACTTTTGTGGGAAAGCTGCTAGTGGAGGAATAAAGCACTCCATGGTATGGAGAGATCTTGGTAGAGATAATTTCGCTTGGAAAAGAATTATCCAGGGAAATGAAAAACAAGATTTTAGAATTGGAACAAAGCTTAAAGACGGCTAGAGATAAGCAAGGGTATGAGATGTCATATGAGGGATGTTAAAGCTCATGGAATATATTGTAGCATTTAGTAAATTATTATAGTAGTAAATGTGAATTGATTGGATGATAAAAAGGTAGAGAATGTTGGGTGCATTCTAAATATACAAGTGGTTAGCAGATAAAAAGAACCTAATATATTGCAGCTACATCCAGATGGAAAGCACAAGAAGGTATATTGTGTGGGAAGTTGATTTCAGCTTGGTATTAGTTGTAGAGTAGAATGGACTTGGAAAGGAGTCCATATGAATATGGAATGAAATAAATTGCAGTATTATAGTCTGTTGTAAAATTCTGGTAAATAAAGTGAAAGATGAGGCAAGATTGTCCAAGAAAAGGAAGTAGTTAAAGAATCTTGTGATACTACTATGGTTGGAAAGAAATTTTGGCCAAGTTGGATATTTGGCTGAAGGTGGTAAAGCAAATGGAACAACGATTCTTAGAGAAAAATAAAAAGAAAAGGAAACTCAAAGTAAGAAAACATATTGTTGCCATAGTAAGATGGGACTTGAGGGCATATCAGGACAACAAAGTAAGCTATAGGATGCTAAGAATCTTGTTGTAGCAGCAATTGGAGAACAAGGCTAGCAATGCAGAATTTAGAAATAGGGGGATTTCTCACCTAAACTTTAATTGTTTATAGAATAGAACTGTATGTTTTAAAAAGTATCATGTATAAAGCTTTAAACATGTTGTGAATTGCAACTTGGTGAGGAAATCAAGGCTAATGATCCATTGTGTGAATGGCAGAAAGGCCAATAATTGGATCAACTATGATGTGGAAGTGGAATTTAATGCTATGCAAAGGAATTGGAAGGGATAATTCATTGACTCTTTTCTTGCTGCATTGTTATATTTATTAATGTTAATAAAGTCTATTTTTAGAGTTTGAAAGCATATGAATGATAAATTACAAGAAAATAAGGTAGTTGGAATGCATGTACATTAGTAATCATATTTATAAATATTGTGGTAGAGTGAATATGGGTATGTATGAGCATATAGGATGCTGCACAATTATTAAGATTAGTATGTTGTCACATATGCCATTAGTATGGAAAAGTGATTAATTGTGATTAGTGATGATTATGTAATAATAAATGGTTGATAGCATGGATGAAGATGTTGGTGCTGCTACATATAACAGACAGCCTTGTAAAGAGAGGATAGGGATAAGGAAATGTTGATCAAGAATATAGTGAAAGGATTATGTGAGCTTCCATAAGATGCCAACTTATTAGTGAAGGATTTGTAGGCATAAGTAGTCATGTTTGATTGGACTACATGAAAACTCGTAGAGAAAACAAAGTGATAAAAAGAAATTCCTTGGATGTGGCATTTAAAGCAAGCCAAAAAGAAAACAAGGATTATTTCCTACACAACGGAAAGCTAAGTATATGTTAAATTTCATCTATTCTTTCAAAATCTGCAATGTTGTAATAATTATTTTAAAAGTTGACTGATCCTACAATGCAAATGGTGTACAATGTACACCTTAGACAAACATATATTATGGTTAAAGTAGCTTGAGAAGTTCTTAGACCCAAAAAAACCATTGGAGCATCATACAAAAATGCGGAGCAAGCTCTAAAGCTTGGAAATAGGGGGCGTGTTATATATGGATGTAGTGGTGTTTATTCAACAAATACGAAGATAAATAACCAAACTATTGGCTTGAGTGGTCTTAAAAGAGTATGCGAGAGAAGTCCATTGCCCATTGTTATTATTGGAGGCATTGTTATTATCCAAAACCTATGCTTGGCCAATTGTCAAATTCTAATGATGTCAAAGAAATTATAAAATAAAAACAATAAGAATAATTTCCCTCATCTCTACATTTCAAAATATATGTGGCGTTTCCTTGGTCTCTACATTATAAAATATATGTGGCATGCTAAGAATCATACCAAAAGTCCATTAATAGTTCTACAACTTCATTTTGTTCAACAATTCAGCAAGAGGTCAACGCATATATGTGCCAGCCAAATATAAGAATTGTAGAATGAAAATGCTACATCCAATTGTACACTGGGTTGCCGAATGATATTCATTTATAGCCATAAACCCAAATAGAAAGGAAATATTTTCTAACAACATAAGGCTTAGGGTCAAAAGATAAAAAAATCAACATGAGAAAACATGAGAATTCTATCCCAATGCAAACAGTTGTAACGATAGCTTTGAAACAATGTCAACAATTTGAATGATGTGCCAATGTAAGGATGAAACCAAACAAATTTTTACAAGTCAATCAGGTTGAAGAGACATGATCAACACAAGAAGACATGATAATTATATCCCAATGCAAATAGTGGTAACGATAGCTTTGAAACCATGTCAACAATCTGAATGATGTGCCAATGTAAGCATGAAACCAAACAAATTTTTACAATTCAATCAGGTTGAAGAGGCATAATTATGCTCAAAGGAAATCAACCATGGTCAACACCCCAAATGACAAGCCATATAAAATCAAACAGAAAAAAAAAATCAAAGGAAAAAATAAAATGAAAATTTATTAAGGCCAAACTATCTTGAAAGTATAGGATCGTGATGAAGTTAAGGGCCACCAAATGAAATAGAATTCAAGCTTCAAAAAGTATCCAACAATAGAAATAAATGAATAGTTTGGATAATAGACCCAAGAGACGAACCAAGCATCAACCCTTGAATGATTAATCACCTCAAACATGAAGTGTATGTAGAGATAAAGAGAAGAAGTAATAATTACTTGACCAAGTAAAACTTGCAAGCAACTATCCAATGCAAGATTCAATCATAGAACCATGGTAGTAGCTCCAGTTGACAATCCAAAATCCTACATTCAAAAAAATATGCAATGTAAGGCCTACCTTAAGCTAACGCAAGCATGCAAGGTGAAACCATGGAATCTATATCCAATGAGTGCCATCAATCCTTCCATACCCAACACCAATGCCCACATATATCTTCAGGGTTCAATTATAGACCCAATAATGAACTAAGTGAGTCTAGTGATGAAAAGAGATTCCTAATGGCATGCAAAAATGGTGGAGGGGAAATATTATTAGAGTAAATGCCATGGTGGGGAAATGCCAAGGAAAAAAGCAGAGTAAATGACAAGCATGTGAAGTTGATATGCATGAAAGGATAACAATGCAAAACAACAAATATTTCATCAAATAGGCTCCATTAAACATAATCTAAGTACAAAAGTTCCAAAAAGTATAAGTCATACCTTCCTAAGGTCCTTGACATGCATGGTGTCACACTATATTGCAAAAGGAAAAGTTTAAATCATGAAACATTCCACCAAAGTCCTTAATTCATTATAGTTCACCATACAATATATATGTATGCCTTAATAATAGCTCAAACGATTTGGCATTTTCCAAATATACATCATATATCTCATTAGAGTGAGTTTAGACCATTGGCTAATATCATTCAAGATGTCAAAAATAAATAAAGGAAAAGGTTTGACTTCCCTTACGACAGTGATAAAACCAATGACCTATGAGTCCCATGCTCCAGTGTAAAAAATTCAAATAGATATCAAGATTTTTTATGCAAATGAATAATACAATCGTGAACGAAAAATAAGTAATGCAAACCTTTTTTTTCAAAAATTACCAGTGGTTTCTATTCCTATCACGCAAGAATCAAACACTGGTTATGTTTTGTCACACATGAGAAGTGGGTCTAGTGGATGTGAACCCATACAACATTTTCTCTTAAAACCCTAGTCGAAAAGAAAAAATAAGTCATTGGAGGAGCTTGGGTAAAAAGCTAAGCAATTGAAGGCTTTAATTACTGTAAAAAAAACCTCAAATCCTTTATTTGCTGCCTAGAAATTATCAGAGAATCGTGAATCGACTGAAGTCTTAAGATTTCCTTATGTAACATTGGAAATGGATCATGTGGCTATAGAATGAAGAGTTTACCTGGAGCAATGTTAAGCCAAGGTTGTGAAGTGCATTCGCATATACAAGGAGAAGGTTGTCGCTTGTCTGAAATTCAAATTCCATCACTTTATGAACAAGCATAAACACTTTTGGTAGGGCTCCTACATTTGATAGGAAATAACAAGGCAGCTGTAAAATTACAAGAATATTAGGTTATAATTTTGTACATAGGGACAAATTGTCTAGTAGACCAAGTAAATAACATTTGTACAATTTTTTTGTTCAGGTAACAAGTAAACTACCTGCTCTATAGAAGTTGTCAGCAAATGCACAGTTGGAACAGATGGTGGAATCACTGGTTACACCATTGAAGATGCTTGAACATACTAAGGGCCATGATATATCTCTTTTCTTGTCCAATGTAAGTCCATTCCAAAAAATCAGAGAGAAATTGTCTAAAAAAAATATCCTTGTTCCATGAAAATGGGGCGAATGGGAGATGGAATCTTGATTCACATCAAATGGGAAGGGAAAAATTCCTCCAAAAAAAACCCCCTTCTAAAAATATCGGGGTGAGTAGAAGATACGATCTCGCATTTCCTGGGTGAAATCCAAGTGTTTTCCAACGAAAGCCTGGCTTGGGAACAATCCTGGCCATCCCCATGGCCGATCAAACAAATTAAAAGGAGGACTCATCATAGGGATTGCAAGGTGAATCTGGCAATATGTCATGAAAAGGGCAGCCATGGCCGACTGCTTCTAGAGGGATCCTCTTCTAAGAGGAAAAAAAACGCTATTGACCAGAAAAAACTGTGGAAAAAAAACCCTATGTAGCACACATGTAACCATATGGAAGAGGCGCAAAGGAAAACATTCACACAGTCATATGGTAGATGCGCGTTGGGCAAACATTTGCAATAAAATATGCCTCATGATATTGGATATTTATATACTAAATAAAAAAACCTTTTTACCCTTAATATAACACCAATATATTAGTTTAATTTTTAACCCCCCAATATGAATGAACGTGATATCATATTGGTCCCTAAGTGATGCCCCCGTGGAAATTTTAGATTTAAATCATGAAGATAATTTTGATGAAAAACAAGTAAATGTTGTTTAGACCACCCATGAGGTCCAACCTATTGTTGAACAAGTAAATTTTTTTGAGACCGCCCACGAGGATGTCCACCCTCCTCTATCTAGCTACCAATAAGGGGATGAATAGCCACAATATCTTATTGAATCACCATATCCTACCAGTGAAGTGCTTCATGATACAAATTCTACTCCATTACCTCAACCAAACCCAATGCGTTGAATAAACCAGATGCCCTCGCATTTTACATACTCTGCACCATGGCATTCTTGACTGGATAAGTGGGTTCTATGCTCCAGCAACAAGATAATCATGAAAATCCGGGCAGTGGTCCTTCTGATGTCCTTTCGTCCTACATCTGGTACACAATATCTCTTCTCGAATCTCTTTCACTTTCTTGATATCTTGAATTTGTAATGACAATTTGGCTAACTATGATTGAATCTGTACCATGTTAGCACCAGTTTCTCCGACTGGTGAAGCTTCTAACTTCATGGAGAGCTCCAATGCTACATCAGGGGTACTTGAATGTGTGGTATTAGTGCAATTATAAACCATTGCTTATGTTTCACATTAGACACACGGAATCTCACCTTAAAGTCTTGAATCATTAGTCAAAGTCCCATACCGACTCAACCAGGGACTACTTTATTTCCTTCAACTCTGTGATGCACTGCAGCTCATATTTCAGATTCTTAAATTCATCCATCAATCTTACCTTAATTTCAACCAAGGTCTTTTGAGCAGTTCCCAAGGAAACAATAGAGAGCTTCATGTACCAATCTAGTGCTTGACCTCTAAAAGTCGTAATCATCCAAAACTTGGCACTACAATAGAAAACACACTTGGCACTAATAAGGAATTCAAAATACAATGTTAATAAATGTCGCTTAATTTTATCTTTGTTAAAATATAGTTCTTTTATTGTATTTAGAAAACAATTAGGCGTCAAAGTGATAAATAATTATTTCTCAAAGTAGTCATATAGTTAAAATCCTAGTAGATTCTAGTAGATATCCAAATAAGTTTCTATCCCACTAGAGCAAAACACATAAAAAAAAATTATTTTTCATAATGTTCAATGTCCTTATCAATTAAGTTAAATAAATTTTTAAAAAGTTCTTCAAATTACACTTATTCGTTATCTACTTTTCCATTAAAATAATAAAAATTAGAAAAAAATTAAAAAAAATATTACTTCATGTTGCCACCTTTCACACACCTGGGTCACGTGGCAGAAATCTTCAAGCCACTCGGTGTGTCCTTGGTGGCAAGTATCAAGTCAAGGCTGTCACCTTGTTCTTGACTCCTCCGTTTAGGCTCAACTCCTAACGAAGCCAAGGGGGGTAGACCCTATTAAGTTACTAAGGGTGATTTCTTAGTGTGATGATGTTTAAACTGATTGAGTTATTTTAGGAGTTTACAATATAACTATAGATAATCACAGATGGCAAGATGTAAAAGATGAACACATGAAAGCACAATATTGAGACACAATATATATATAAAGCAAGAAATTAACCAGTGCCTTAGAATGGAGTAAAAAATAGAATCAATATGCTTGCATGTGCTTGGAGTGAATGTTTTGCGATTGCATCTTGGTATGTTTTAAGTTAAATGTGAAGTATGAGTTGATTAAATTAGGCAAAAGGGGGACTCCAGATATACCCGAGAGTACTTGGAGTATGTCCAAAACTAAACCTTCACGGCTACCCGCAAGGAATATGTCGGCTGAAATGGAGTCTCTAGGGCTATTGTTCGTAATGCACCCATTAGGGTGTGACAGAGATCGGCGCCCCGAGGTCACTTTTCAGTAAGTTCCCGCTTCCTTTGGGTATTTTGCCACCGTAAAGGTTTGATCTAGGTGTTGGATTTTCACCTGATGGTTTGTCAGTTGGGGAGAGTGAGTCCTAATTATACTAGTCACCCAAGTGCTTTTGATACAGCTTGACTGATCAGACGAACCGTAGCCAAGTGCAGAGCATACACACTGGAGTCTTGTAAATTTTAATAAGTTTTAAACTGGGTGTTCTTGTTTAAAAGAAAACCCTCCAAGAACCTCTTTCGATCCAAGTGGATCTCAATCGGGGAATCAAGGAGGGGTAAATTTTATAGTTTCTTATAAACAAATGATAGAAAAAATAAAACAGATACACAATTCTAGTTTCTTAATTAATCCTACCACGAATCTCTTTCCCCTTTCGGGTCAATCGGGAAATCGTGGGGTAAGTATTACGATTACATTGAAATGTAAGATATGGAGTATGGAATTAATAACAAAATCAAGTATACTACCCTACAAATTAGATCAATGCTATTAAACAAGAAATAAGCATAAAGCGACGAAAAGGGCACCGACGCAAAGCCCCCCACGGGGGATGGGGAATGGGCTCGAAAGAGCCTATTCCAAAAATGATTTTATTTATTAATGGTTACAGTATCATAGGAATGATATATCATAAATTTATTGGTCCTTATACAGGATGAAACCAATATTTTACCACTTTGGAAAAATTTTGAGTTTTTTTGTGAAAAGGGAGACCCCTGGGGGGATTTGAACGCTCTTGAGGCCACTTCGGACAGCAGATTCCTTTCCCTTCTGTCAGACCCACTAAAATACAGCAATCATATTAGAATAAAAAATGGCCAAAATAAATTTAAGAGTACCTTTGGATCAGCCTACCTTATCTCACAAAAAATGAAGTTAAAACTAGCTAAACATGCAGAAAAGGAACCAAGGAAAGCAAGCCTTCTTTGGGATATTGGCTTGCTGTTTGTGAAGCCAACAAAATTGCACTGATATTGCAGAATATTGAATTTTATAACAGCGAAAGGAAATCTAATGCATGCGATCTACAAGTTTCCTTTAATATTTCATGCAAAAAAGATGATTTCCCTACAGCCAGATCTAGAATGCTTATGAAACCTTTTTAAGTGCAAGATCTAGGTTATGAGCTGTGAAATATCATATCTATGTATATTTTACTTTGATGAAATAGATCCAAATGAAATCACAGCTATGAACTGAACCAAGTAATCGGGTAAAGTGTTGATTTTGAGGGAGGAAGAAGAGGAGAAAAGTGTTGGTTTCCTTGAAGATCCGCAGTAGAGATTTCAGGTGGAATGTCGAGGGACTATGCATTTGAAATGTTTTGAGGAGAATGAATAAGAAAACTAGATCAGCATCCTCTCCAAATTATGAACCTGTAACTCAGCTGAAATCAAAGAACTTGCCAAGAACTTGTGAGATACGATTAGTACATACAAAGAGATTCAAGATAACATGCATATAAGCTTATAGGACATGCTAAATATAGATCTCTAAACATGCATAAAAGGAGAGTGACAGTCAATAAAATTATTGAAAAACACCTTTCCTATCAAGATTGTAATAAGCTAATTACTAATCTTAACCACAGATCTACAAGCAAATAGCAAGAAATGAAAGCAGATACAGGTTACGTCAGTAAAATAGTGGCAATAATCATCCACACATGTAATGGCACAACACCGTCTGGCCTCCAAATCTTTTCTTTATTTCAAATGAAGAATAACAACAATACAATAGCAGCAGCACCTCAATCCCAGTTCTCACCAGCTTGGAAGAGGAGGCTGTGCCTGGATATATACAAAATAGAGGACATCCAGCCCAGGGGGGGCGCAAGTCCCAAGGAGACACATCAAATCAGCTGAAGGAGAGTCCATCAATGCATGATCTGTGTCTAGATGAGCCAGATCTGAGTCTCACTGAGTGCAACTGTCAATTGGGGGGCTGATCTGACTGAGACCTCAACCTGTTGACTGAAGAATCCACCAAAACTCATCCAGATGAGCCAAAAACGTGTGGACGAGAGAGGGAGGGTGAAATTCCCCATAAAGGATGCTCAAGGTCAACTCTGGATCTGATTTGATCCCCTCCTTCAGTGAAGGATTTGTCATATCTAGTCAATCTGCTTCAGATCTGACTGATTTCAATCAAATCGGCTGAGAATCCACTGATTTATTGATTTTGGATTTGCTCCATTATTCATCAATTTATTAATTAAAATAATCAATAATTGATTTTTGGGGCTTTCTGACCTGAGTGATGGAAAATCACTCAAAACTTAGGAAATAGTGGGTCCATGGGTTTACATGGTGCTCTTAGCTTGAAAATGAGCACCTACATGACTGAAACCGATTATTTGGCCCACTTTTATTACAAAATCAATTTTTCCAATTAAACTATTAAAAAATAGCCTAAGTTTTGGAAAAATTAAAATTTAATAAAAAACACTGAAAAAACTAAAAAATCGAAAAATTGAAAAACACCTAGGGGGACTTAGACATGTTCATATGACTCAAAAATGATGTCTAGCATGCTTATACATTGACACTTAGACTCTAATAACCTCAATAGCCCTATATGCCAAGCCGACCATCCCAACTTTGGAGGTATGGAGTGAAAAACTCAGAAATTATCAGTCGTTTGTTCAACAACCAATAATAACCAAGGGAAAAAACACTTGGGCTGATCGGATTGACAAATGAAGTCTAAGAGACCGAGTCTTTTACAGACACTATCATGCTAGAACATTTATTACAATTCCCCCATGGGGTATGAACATGTGATATAGTACAACAAGCACTTCCTAGAAGTACTTCCAAAGGTGTTTTGCAGTTTGAACAAGTTATCCTTGTCCGATTCACCAGGCTCACTTGATAAAAAACCACTAAGTACAACTTAGGTGGTAACATTCTGGCTCCAACTGTGGGGCGTGTGCTCGATCTGATCTTTAAAGAAAGGAGAGGATATGAGAACACCAGAATCTCTAGTTTATATACCTTGTAAAAACATCTCAACTTGACAAGAAAAACCTCAGTAGCACAAGTTTTATAAAAAACCAAATGAACCATTAAGCTGATTTATTTAAACAAAATAAATGTAACTAACTAAAAGAAGCAAAGTTTTAGTATAGCTAAGTATAAAATAGAAATGCAGAAAGTAAATGCTCTCTTTCAAGGAGCTTATTTTCCTACTCTAAGCATGATATAAAAAGGGTTAAGTGTAATCAGAAATCCAATGTACCACCTAAGAATTTTATTAACATAAAAAAAAAAATTCCTTGTCTTTGGTTACCAGCCAAAGTAAGGATACTTTATTTAGAAAATGCAAACCTGCGTGATGATCCGGAAGGGACGGGATGGATGGGAAATAATGGGCATGAATAATGTCATCAAACTTCCTCCCAAACTGGTAAGTGCTTGTGCAGGCTGCTTCTATCCATGACTGGATAGGGTTGATGTACAAATTGGAATGATGAGGTAGATTGATTACACCAACATACTGATCATCAAGGCTTACCGGATGATAATTCACTGTATAAACCCCAAGCGGCTCCAATTCATGAGGAAACTCTATATGTGAAGATGATAGTTGAGACTGATATTCTAATAACTGCATCACATCTATCTTTTCACAACACTGCTTCTCCATGTCCTCATTACTGATACCCTTGTGCGGCTCTGCATGATATGACTTTGAATGATCATATAAGAGTTTTGAATGCTGCTTTTCCATACTAGGATTTTCCAAGGTCTCCAGATTCATGCTTCCCTCTATGGAAGTATAGTAGATTGGACTTCCACAAATCTCTAAACAGACACTCCCCTTGTTGGATATATCATAGATAGGATTCTTAATAAGATATCCACAAAAATCCCAATAGTCATCACCATCATCTATGTTAAATGTGATGGATTCCCCATTGTTGATCTCAAGTTCCGATATCGAGTTCTCTTTGTCTTCATTACTGATACTGATATATGGCTCAGACTGATTATGTGGATAAACTGCATGCTCCTTTTTCATATCAAAGTTTCCCAAGGCTGCATGGTCCATGCTCTCTCCTTTAGATATGCCATAGACAGAAAAATCAACAAAACCATCAAAAGTTTCTGTTTCATTATTTTCCTCTTTATTCATGTCATAGATTGGATTTTCCATGAATGTCCAAGACTCCTCATCAACATCTTTGTCAGGGATAAGGGAGTCTTCGTCACTTGTATTATGCTCCAAGCTGTACTTGTCCTTATTTTCATACTCATCTTCTTCAAAGAAAAGGTGCAAGGTAGTAAACCTTTCAGACTATCATCATTATATGGAGAACACATAGAGTCCCATCATGTATATTATAGTTTTCATCATAAGTTTCACTATAAGATTCTGTAATGGTTTCATCCTTAGGCTTGTTCTGTTTAGATGGTGACAAAGGGTAGGCCTGGCCTACCATGTATATATGATTAGGCTCGCTTGAATTTGTTTCCTGATTACTGACCTCCGCCATCCCATGTTCTATAACTTGGTTTGCTATGTAGCAAGTACTTTCTGGGTGGAATTGCTCACAAGGTCTACACCATGGAATTACTTCATCTACCAGATTAGTTGAGTCTAACTGGTTTGGAATCCTAGGCTCTTGCTGAGGAAACTTCCTTTGATATACTTGATTCTGTTTTGGTTGAAAATTCCTAGGTCCATTATTTCTCTCCAATGTAACTATTCTGTTCTGAATTTTATTCAATTGCTCAGATTGGTTTGTCATGAATTTTTCCAACAGGCTAGTTACCTTTTCCATGGGGTATTTAGAGGTTTCCTTTTCCTCTAATTCAACGGCCTTTCACTTCTCTTTGTCGTACGAAGTGTTTCCCCTAATGTAACCTGGAATGTTGGATTTTCCCGAAGATTGCATATTCCTTTCTATTTTCTCGGCCAGATCTTGAGCAGTTTTTAGATCGGCCGGCTCTTTGTCCCTTAACTGGTAACGCAAATCACCAGTGAAAGCTTCGATGTAATATATGAGGATGGAGGCATCCCTTGGATTGATTTCTCTAGGGAGGTCTGTAACCACACCCCTGAACTTACTATTAAATTCATCAATGGTTTCATTCTCCATCTTCTTTATGTTATGGAGGGCAGCAAGCAGATGTCTTGGTTCTTTCTTTTCCCCCCATTTCTTCTTAAAACCCTCTAGGAATTCACTAAGAGTTTTATATGAATCATCATCTACGTCGAAGTACCATTCTGCAGCATCATCCTCTAAGGATAAAGCAAAGAGATTCATTTTGATATCTTCATGGTTAGAGGCAACGTTATCACAGTAACTGACTAGGTGCCTTTCAAACTTTCGGAGACGAGTCTTGGTAGTGGTAGAATTATTTCCCTCGAACCTAGGGAGCTTCTTGATAGCATCATTCAGAATGTTATGAGGAGAACCTGCTATCTGAGAGAAGTCAAGGGGTTTGTAAAAATCTGTCATTTCTTGAGATTAGTGAACATGACTCTCTACAAATATGTGATGGATATCTGAGAGGGATTGGTCTCCTAAATCTTCAAGGTTTCTACGAGAAGTCTGCCTATTCAATTTTTCCCTAATAAACCTTTTGAGATCAGGGAGAGGATTGAATAATTGTCGGTGGTTTCTTCGGGTAGAAATTCTTGAAGGGATGTTAGACAGTGGAGTCGCCAGATGGATCGAGTTTTAATTTTTATGTTTTTTTAAAGACTAGATCAATCAAAAGTTTTTTATCTTTTTAGTTGTTTAGAAAAAATCTAAGCTAAGTCGTACTCGGGAATAAAAAGATTTATCCTCGGCAGTGGCGCCAAAAAGTGTTGCCGCCTTTCACACACCTGGGTCACGTGGCAGAAATCTTCAAGCCACTCGGTGTGTCCTTGGGGGCAAGTCTGGAGTCAAGGTTGTCACCTTGTTCTTGACTCCTCCGTTTAGGCTCAACTCCTTACAAAGCCAAGGGGGGTAGACCCTATTAAGTTACTAAGGATGATTTCTTAGTGTGATGATGTTTAAACTGATTGAGTTATTTTAGGAGTTTACAATTTAACTATAGATAATCACATATGGAAAGATGTAAAAGATGAACACATGAAAGCACAATATTGAGACACAATATATATAAAGCAAGAAATTAACCAGTGCCTTAGAATGGAGTCAAAAATAGAATCAATATGCTTTCATGTGCTTGGAGTGAATGTTTTGCGATTGCATCTTGGTATGTTTTAAGTTAAATGTGAAGTATGAGTTGATTAAATTAGGCAAAAGGGGGACTCCAGATATACCCGAGAGTACTTGGAGTATGTCCAAAACTAAACCTTCACGGCTACCCGCAAGGAATATGTGGGCTGAAATGGAGCCTCTAGGGATATTGTTCATAATGCACCCGTTAGGGTGTGACAAAAATCGGTGCCCCGAGGTCACTTTTCAGTAAGTTCCTGCTTCCTTTTGGTATTTTGCCACCGTAAAGGTTTGATCTAGGTGTTGGATTTTCACTTGATGGTTTGTCAATTGGGGAGAGCGAGTCCTAATTATACTAGTCACCCAAGTGATTTTCATATAGCTTGACTGATCGGACGAACCGCAGCCAAGTGCGGAGCATACACACTGGATTCTTGTAAATTTTAATAAGTTTTAAACTGGGTGTTCTTGTTTAAAAGAAAACCCTCCAAGAACCTCTTTCGATCCAAGTGGATTTCAATCGGGGAATCGAGGAGGGGTAAATTTTATATTTACTTATAAAAAAATGATAGAAAAAATAAAACAGATACACAATTCTAGTTTCTTAATTAATCCTACCACGAATCTATTTCCCCTTTCGGGTCAATCGGGAAATCGTGGGGTAAGTATTACGATTAATTTGAAATGTAATATATGGAGTATGGAATTAATAACAAAATTAATTAAACTACCCTGCAAATTATATCAATGCTAGTAAACAAGAAATAAGCAGAAAGCGACGAAAAGGGCACTGACGCAAATCCCCCCAGGGGGGATGGGGAATGGGCTCGAAAGAGCCTATTCCAAAAATGATTTTATTTATTAATGGTTATAGTATCATTGGACTGATATATCAGAAATTTCTTTGTCCTTATACAGGATGAAACCAAGATTTTACAACTTTGGAAAAATTTTGAGTTTTTTTGTGAAAAGGGAGACCCCTGGGGGGATTTGAACGCTCCTGAGGCCACTTCGGAAAGAAGCTTCCTTTCCCTTCTATCAGACCTTCTAAAATATAGTGAGCATATTATAATAAAAAATTCCCAAAATCACTTTAAGAGTACCTTTGGATCAGCCTACCTTATCTCACAAAAAATGAAGTTAAAACTAGCTAAACAGGTAGAAAAGGAACCAAGGAAAGCAAAATTTCCTTGGGATCTTGGCTTGCTTTTTGTTCTGCCAATAAAAATTCACTGACATTGCAGAATATTGAATTTTATAACAGCGAAAGGAAATCTAATGCATGCGATCTACAAGTTTCCTTTAAATTTTCATGCAAAAACGATGATTTCCCTACAGCCAGATCTAGAATGCTTATGAAACCTTTTTAAGTGAAAGATCTAGGTTATGAGCTATGAAATATCAGATCTATGTATATTTTACTTTGATGAAATAGATCCAAATGAAATCACAGCTATGAACTGAACCAAGTAACCGGGTAAAGTGTTGATTTTGAGGGAGGAAGAAGAGGAGAAAAGTGTTGGTTTCCTTGAAGATCCGCAGTAGATATTTCAGGTGGAATGTCAAGGGACTATGCCTTTGAAATGTTTTGAGGAGAATGAAGAAGAAAACTAGATCAGCATCCTCTCCAAAGTATGAACCTACAACTCAGCTGAAATCAAAGAACTTGCCAAGAACTTGTGAGATCCGATTAGTACATACAAAGAGATTCAAGATAACATGCATATAAGATTATAGGACATGCTAAATCTAGATCTCTAAACATGCATCAAAGGAGAGTGATAGTCAATAAACTTATTGAACAACACCTTTCCTATCAATATTGTAATAAGCTAATTACCAATCTTAACCACAGATCTACAAGCAAATAGCAAGAAATGAAAGCAGATACAGGTTACCTCGGTAAAATAATGGAAATAATCATCCACACATGTAATGGCACAACACCGTCTGGCCTCCAAAGATTTTCTTTATTTCAAATGAAGAATAACAACAATACAATAGCAACAACACCTCAGTCCCAGTTCTCACCAGCTTGGAAGAGGAGGCTGTTCCTGGATATATACAAAATAGAGGACATCAAGCCCAGGGGGGCGCAAATGCCAAGGAGACACATCAAATCAGATGAAGGAGAGTCCATCAATGCCTGATCTGTGTCTAGCTGAGCCAGATATGAATCTCACTGAGTGCAACTGTCAATCGGGGGGCTGATCTGACTGACACCTCAACCTGTTGACTGAAGAATCCACCAAAACTCATCCAGATGAGCCAGAAACGTGTGGAGGAGAGAGGAAGGGAGAAATTCCCCATAAAGGATACTTAAGATCAACTCTGGATCTGATTTGATCCCCTCCTTCAGTCAAGGATTTGTCAGATCCAGTCGATCTGCTTCAGATTTGACTGATTTCAATCAAATCGGATGAGAATCCACTGATTTATTGATTTTGGATTTGCTCCATTATTCATCAATTTATTAATTAAAATAATCAATAATTGATTTTTGGGGCTTTCTGACCTGAGTGATGGAAGATCACTCAAAACTTAGGAAATAGTGGGTCCATGGGTTTACATGGTGCTCTTAGCTTGAAAATGAGCACCTACATGACTAAAACCGATTATTTGGCCCACTTTTATTACAAAATCAATTTTTCCAATTAAACTATTAAAAAATAGCCTAAGTTTTGGAAAAATTAAAATTTAATAAAAAACACTGAAAAAACTAAAAAATTGAAAAATTAAAAAACACCTAGGGGGACTTAGACATGTTCATATGACTAAAAAATGATGTCTAGCATGCTTATACATTGACACATAGACTCTAATAACCTCAATAGGCCTTAATGCCAAGCCGACCACCCCAACTTTGGAGGTATGGAGTGAAAAACTCAGAAATTATCAGTCATTTGTTCAACAACCAATAATAACCAAGGGAAAAAACACCCTGGGCTGATCGGATTGACAAATTAAGTCTAAGAGACCGAGTCTTTTACAGACACTATCATTCTAGAACATTTATTACAATTCCCCCATGGGGTATGAACATGTGATATAGTACAACAAGCACTTCCGAGAAGTACTTCCAAAGGTCTTTTGCAATCCGAACAAGTTATCCTTGTCCAGTTCACCAGGCTCACTTCATAAAAAACCACTAAGTACAACTTAGGTGGTAACACTTCATAAATTAACAAACCTACCTATCTTATTTAATATATTTTGAAAATAAAATAATAAAAGATTCAAAGCCCCTCTTGATGAACTCACCTCGATTTATAAATTTTTCAAATAAGATAATAATAAAAGATCGAAATACTTGGAACAACCCACCGTGTTCTATAAAATTTTCAAATAAACTAATAATAAAAGGTTAAAACACGTGAAAGAACCCACCATATTCTATAGAAAATTTTAAAATAATAATAATAAAAAAATTCAAATAAAATAATAATCAAAGATCAAAATACTTGAAGAATAACATTGTTCTATATATTTTAAAATAAAATGATACTAAAAATTCAAAATTATGAAAATTTTATCAAACTAAGCTTTCTTTAAATCTAACAACTACAAATTTGGGTGTCAAAGTGACCACAATCTATAATTCCATATTATGATTATGTAGATAAGTATTATATTTACAACAATAAATATTTATATTTTAAACTTTAGGGTGGATTAACATCTTTGTCTTTCTAAAATTGTACGACAATAAAAAAATATACTTTCCAAATTGATTTTATTGGAGTCGTTTCAAATTAGAAATAAATAATTATTAAAAAAATAAAAGAATACGGAAAAAAACTAAAAGAAGGCATGTGATAACAAATAACTTAGGCATGGAGAACAAGTAACATATAACTTATTGAGAGGGGTTTTGCATTTCCTTATTGATAGTAATTAGTTGTCATATCCATTAGTGAGGAGTGAAAATCATGTCTAATCGTAAAAGAGCACAAGAGACAAATAATGGACATTGGCTCCTTAGGTAAGAATGCATCCAAGGCATGGAGAAAGTGATCGGGCAAAGATGAACTAGGGTTTTCAAGCCCGTGGAAGTTTGGAAGGATTTTGGAAAAGCATCCCTCACAGGTGTTTTGGTGGGTCGACCAACTATCAGTTGGTGTCGGGTCTTAGGAAAGACATTTTAGGGAGGGGTCATTCTCCCTCCTACTCCAACACTCTAGACATGACGATGAACTCGAAGGCTGATGAAGTTCAAAATGGAATCTAAGGGGAGATCACAGAGGGAGGAGGTTCACGGCCCCTTCTTGATCTTCGAAGAATGGTATCGGGGGATGTTTCTCATGAACCAAGATGATCCCTGCACTTTAGATCCGATCAGACAAGGTAAGAGAAAAAGTTGAAATCTGGAAGGAAAAGTATTTGAAAGGGAAATTAATTGGGATGCTACTCCTACAAGAATAAAATTTAGCACAGTTGCTAGCAGGGGCTCCAAATTGGGGATGATAACCTCCCTGTGAGGTATAAAAGAACCCGTAGACTAGGTTCCAAATCCATTGGGTGGATCCCAAAATTCTTTGAAATCCTCAACATGTTCGATCTGTACCGCAACCAACTGTACTCTGCAAATCTGAACTTAAAACTAAACTTCTACTGAAATCAAATTGAAACTACTGGAAATGAAATGTTCACCATGTCGAGCTTATTTTACACACTCCTACCCTACTTATTGAACGACAATGCTCAATCAAATAATTTCAGACTTCCAATGAAGCCAATTAAGAAAATAATCCAATTATTGCGATCCTTCATCATGCTTGACTAGAAATGAAGGACTTAATGGAAACAGGTTATGAGGAACGATTTGATCCTTACTGTAAAGACATAACCAACCATTATTACTGTAAATATTATCCACATATTCCACCACTGGATCATGACCTCCCACAAAATTTTCAGTTATAGGCTTGTCATGACGAGGATGCTCCATATAATGAGCCAATGGATCATAAAATCCATGGTAGTCTCCAAAAATTTTTGTCATTTGTTTGTCCCATTAAGGCTGCTCAAACTGTAATTTCATCTGCCCACTATAAAACTGATCTTTAAAGGAAACTTGAAAAATTCGTTCATGACAATTTGCACATAAGACCTCACATTCCTTGTCCAAAATCTCAGAGTTGTAAACCTGATTCCTTTCATGTATTTCACAGGAATATCTTCAATAACATCAAGTGAAATAAACTCTTTGTGACATAAAAGTTCTGAATTGGAGGAGCAAGAAGAGACATTCCATTTAGGATCCTCCTTTGCTTCAAGAAAATCAGGTGAGATGCATTCTTCTTGGCATGAAGACTCTGAATTTGAGGAGAATGAGGAAATATCCCATTTAGGACCCTCATCTTCTTCTAGGTGATCCAATCTATTATTGAAAATTGTCAGTTCTTCAGGTGCACTATCCAACTGGTCATCCTCATATTCGTCATATGTAGGCATGTGGATATCCTCTTTAAAAATTTCATTAAATTTTTCAGAATCAACAACTTGATTCTCTTGATGTGTGTCAGCAGTAATATCATCCTTTTCTTTGATAGGATCAAGCAAACAAATCTCTTATTGACTATTAAGAACCCATGTCGACTCCCTTCTTTATTTTTTTAGTATATTTTGTCGGACGCATATGCTTTGTAATTCATCCCATTAGTATGTTATATTATCCAACATTCATGGGGAGTAAGTCATAGTTGTTAAGTTGTCCAGTTAATATGCTACATTATACCACATTCATGGGGAGTAATAGTTGTTTCGATTAGACTTAGTATATAAGTATGTGTTGAGGCTAATGAAAGCATCGAAGAGTTATTTTGTATTGAGCTTGTTCAAAGGAGGTTTCCCCCTCGAAGTGGCCTACAATTAATAAAATCTCTTCTGTGATCCATAATTTATGTTATATCGTGCATTCTCGTTTTTTATTGCAGGAGGTTCTCCACATTTGGTATCAGAGCGCTTTCTTGGGCTCATTGGGTGGAACTTCTGGAAATTTTTTTTTTCTACAGTGCTTCTTGGCGCTGTGAGCCTTACAATTGTTCTTATTCTTGTAGCGGTATTATTCGTTCATATCAGGGAATAAACACTATCCTCTTAACTATGGGAAGTACTTGGGAATAGCCCTAAAACTCATTGTGAGGAGTACCACAAGAGCCCTGAAGTAGTTGGCCATTAAGAGGACTTTCCAAGCGAAAAGGGAAATGACCCCCACTATATTGACTAGATTCCCATCCATGAGGAAAACCAAAGAGCTGTCATTTTTGTCCAAGCGGTTAGAAGTTTTACCTGCGCCGTGAAGTGAGGGGTACTGCCCCAATACTTAAGCCTGAGACAACCTTGGTGGTCGAGTTACTACCTTTGAACCATTAGGAAGATGAATATACCTGGACTCCATATCTATTTATAGTTGATAACGCGCAGATTTCTAGAATTGTCACAGATCATTTACTCCATTTCAAGTTGATAAAGCATAGCTTTCTAGCACCGCCACAGATCATTTCTTCAAAAAAAAATGAGTATAACTTTTTGTTTTTTAGCCATATCTTCCTTGATTTAGCTTTGTTTCCCTTGAAACTTCACTGTAACCCCCATAATATGATTCTTCGTATTCCTTCATTGAGGACCCTATCCCCAATTTCATTTCCTGAAGGTCGAAATTCCACATTTGTCTATTTTTAGGGTTTTTCATAACTTCTCTGATTCTCACCCAATAGCCTTCAAATTTTTCCACGGTGTTGATTTTCCATTTCTGCTTCATTGTCCCTCTCTGTCAAATTTTCCAATTCCTTCATGCCACCTCTAAAATTCACATTTTCTGCTTCTTGTCCCTAAAAAAGTGTCCAAAACCCCGTAAAACCCCAATTACCCCCCCAAATTTTTCCCAAATCAAAAATCTCCTTTTTCTAAAATCCTCTCCATTTTTTTATTTCTACCCATTTCCTGAAAAGAAAAAAAATTTGCTTATGGTTGTCACCCACTCCGGAGCAAATAAACAAATGGAAGAAGAACTTGCTGCCATCAAGTCCAAATTCAAGGATCTAGATAAAAAATTTCTCGACCTCCATCTTCAGGATTCACCCATGCACAACTGCTGCCAGCCTGAGTCTTCTGCAGACACTAGGTTCTCATCATCTAGCAACTTCTACGGGCTGAAGCTGGATTTTTCTCACTTCAATGGTGAGGATCTGACTGGATGGATATATAGGGCAGAACAATATTTCAGTCTGCATAACACTTTTGATGTCAATAAAGTCCCACTTGCATCCTTTCATTTGGAACATGAAGCACTTCAATGGTTCCATTGGTACATCAAGGCTCATGCAGAGCCAAACTGGACAGATGTTTCCCAACTCCTTTTACAACAATTTGGCCCTAGTGCTTTTGATGACTTCACAGGAGCACTAACCAAACTTCGCCAAAATGGCACTGTGCAAGAGTATCAGACAGAATTTGAGAAACTAGCCAATCACACTGAGGGATTTCCTGATGCATTCTACCTGAGTTGTTTTATCAATGGTCTGAAGGATGTAATACGATCTGAGGTTAAAATGTTCTTCCCCAACACAATGATGGAATCCCTAGGGTTGGCTAAGCTGGCAGAGGACAAGATCAGGGCTCAACAACGATCCAAATCTACTCTTGTTCCATTCATACCTTTGGTTCCCCAAAGAACCCAAAATTTGCTAGCTCCTAGAACCACTCCTATCAAGCATTTGTCTGAAGTAGAGATGCAGGAATGCTAGGAAAAATGGATTTGTTATAATTGTGACAAGAAATTCACACGGGGACATAGTCGTGTTGAGAAAAATCTCTATCTCTTAGATGTGGATTCTTCACCCGCACCTGAAATTTTTTATTATGCTCAGGATCCAATAGATGATGATGGTGACATTCAACAACTTCCTACTCCAGATGACCAACCAGAGATATCTCTCCATGCCTTAGCCAGAGTCACCACCCCGCAAACTATGCAGGTCAAAGGGTTCTTCAAAAAAATCCCTCTTACAATACTCATTGATTCTGGTAGCACTCACAACTTCATTGACCTGAGGATCGCCAAACAGGATGATTTTTTTGTCCTTTCTTGCTCTAGCATTGAAGTCATGATTGCCAATGGGGGAACCTTACCTTACAAAGGGAAGTGTCGTAATGTGCGCATATCTATGGGGGATTATAACTTGCACTCTGACATGTTTTCCTTGTCCTTAGGCATATGTAATGAGGTTTTGGGAACTTAATGGTTATGCACACTTGAGCCCATTTTATGGGATTTTGATGAAATTTGGATGCAATTTTCAATCAATGATACCAAACACACATTGCGGGGCTTACAACCAGGGTCTCTCAGCCTCATCAGTTTGCATCGAATGGAAAAGATTCTTAATAAAATCTCACATGGTGTCATTGCTTAGCTCCATTTCATTTAGATGCAACCTTCAACAGTCTCAACTACTCCATTGGATCTCCAACAAATTCTGGATCGATATGCATATGTGTTTGCTGAGCCAGTGGGACTACCACCTTCCCGACTCGAGGACCATCATATTCCGCTCCTTCCTGGAAGTGTCCCTCCCAACATTAGGCCCTATTGCTACCCATTTCACCACAAGATAGAAATTGAGATGCTTGTTCGCGACTTGCTGAAGCAAGGTGTTATTCGCCCTAGCACTAGTTACTTCTCTTCACTGGTCCTTCTAGTCCAGAAAAAAGATGGGTCATGGCGCCTTTGCATCGAATTTCGAGCACTTAATCACATCATAATCAAGGATAAGTTTCCAATTCTCATTGTTGATGAGCTCCGCGGTGCTCATTTTTTCTCCAAGTTGGATCTTTGTTCTGGGTATCACCCAATTCAGGTCCATGTGGATGATATCCCTAAACCATCTTTCCGCACACATGATGGCCATTAGGAATTTTTGGTCATGTCATTCGGCCTCACAAATGCTCCTTCCACATTCTAGGCATTGATGAATAAAATATTTTGGCCCTACTTGCAAAACTTCATTCTGGTCTTCTTTGATGATATCATCATCTATAGTAAAACCTCGACTGAGCATCTCCAACATCTGGATCTGGTACTGCAAATTTTCTGTGATCATCATCTCTGTGCCAAACAATCTAAATGTGTTTTTGGGCAGAAGGAAGTAGATTATCTTAGGCATATTGTTTCAGCACAAGGGATTTCTGTCGATCCTGCCAAATAGATGCCATGAAAAATTGGCCACATCCTCATACCTTGAAGAGCCTTCGTGGGTTTTTGGGACTTACTGGCTACTACCACAAGTTTGTTAAAAATTATGGGAATATTGCAGCTCCATTACTAGCTATACTGAAATAGGATTCTTTTGCATGGACAACTGCTGCTGAGTGTGCATTTGAGAAACTGAAACAATCTAGTTGTACCACACTTGTTCTAACTATGCCTGATTTTTCCAAGTTCTTCTCTATTGAGAGTGATGCTTGTGATAATGGACTTGGTGTTGTCCTCCTCCAAGACGAACATCCCATTGCGTTCACCAATGAATCCCTATATGGTAAGAATTTAGCTGCCTCTACATATGTAAAGGAAATGATGGCTAATTTGCATGCCATACAGAAGTGGCATCCATACCTCTTAGGGAATCATTTCTGCATCAAGACTGATCACCACAGTCTGAAATATTTCCTGGAACAACGCGTCTCATCCCCAACACAACAAAAATGGGTTAGCAAACTCATGGGTTATGACTATGAGATCACTTACAATAAGGGTAAGGACAATCTTTTGGTGGATGCTATTTCTCACACATTTGATGACCATGCTTATCTTTTGGCTATTTCTATGCCTATTCCAAATTGGTTACAATCTTTTCAGCAAGGCTATATCAATGAATCTTCCTTATCTCAAATAATCCAATAGTTGGCTAGTAATCCTTCTCTTGTCTAGCATTACTCTTGGGATGGTTCTTCTCTAAGATACAAGGGTCACCTGGTGCTTCCCTAGAGCAAAGATATTCATCACGATATCTTCTATGAAATCCATGCTTCTTCAGCGGTAGGGCACTCTGGGTTCCTCAAAACATATTAGCAGGCACGATGTAACTTCGTTTGGAAGGGAATGAAAATAGGAAATTAAACAGATGGTTGTTGAATGTGATACCTTTCAGTTCCACAAGGGTGAAACTACACTCCTCCCCGTCTTTCTCGAACCCTTTCCCATCCCTACAAGAATTTGGACAGATATTTCGATGGATTTCATCGAAGGGATCCTTAAATATGGAGGGAATACCGTAATATTGGCTGTGGTTGATCAACTCTCCAAATATAGCCATTTTTGTGATCTCAGCCATCCATATACTTCCTCCTCAATTGCATAAATTTTCATGGTCCAAATATTCTGTCTTCATGGCATCCCTTCTTCCATTGTCTCAGAATGTGACGCAACTTTCAAAAGTCATTTTTGGACCGAACTCTTTCGCCTCACTAGAACCAAACTGAAAATGAGTTCAGGATATCACCCACAAATAGATGGTCAAACTAAAGTCACCAACAAGTGATTGGAAACTTATCTTCGTTGCTTCACCTCTTAACAACAACATCAATGGGAGAAGTGGCTCCCTCTCACTAAATGGTGGTACAATACTTCCTACCATACAGCATCTAAAATGACTCCATATGAAGTTATTTATGGGCATCCACCCCCAGTTCTCCTTCCATACACCCCCCATAATTCACCAGTTTAGGAAGTTGACATGGTTCTTCAAAACCACAATCAGATTCTCCACATTTTGCAAGATAATCTTCACATGGCAAGAAATCGCATGAAGCAGCAAGCCGATCAACATTGTTCTGAGCGCACCTTTTAAGTCAGTAATATGGTTTTTCTTTCTCTGCATCCTTACAAGCAATCCTCCCTAAAACTCAAGGGCATCGGAAGCTAGCTGCAAATTTATATGGGCCATATAAAGTTCTTCAGAATATTGGGTCCATTTCTTATAATTGGAACTTCCTCCTTCTTCTCGCATTCACCCAGTCTTTCATGTCTCTTGTCTCAAGAAAGTGATTGGCACCAACATCAGAGCTCAAACTATTTTACCAGAGCTGGATACAGAAGGATCCATCATTTTGGAATCGGAGGCCATCCTCAATAAGCGCACTCGTCAGCTTCACTCTTGGTCCATAACAGAGGTCTTAAATCAGTGGAACGGCATGCAACCCGAGGATGCTACATGGGAAATGCTCCTTCAGATTCAGCAGCAGTATCCACATCTAAATATTTGAGGACAAAGCTTTTTATAAGAAGGAGGGGATGTTAAAAAACCGTGTCAACCCCCCTCTTTATTTTGTTAGTATATTTTTTCGGACACATATGCTTTGTAAGTCATCCTATTAGTATGTTTTATTATCCCACATTCATGGGGAGTAAGTAATCGTTGTTAAGTCGTCCAGTTAATATGTTGCATTATTCCACATTCATGTGGAGTAATATTTGTTTAGATTAGACTTAGTATATACGTATGTGTTGAGGCCAATGAAAGCATTGAAGAGTTATTTTGTATTGAGCTTTCCCAAAGGTGGTTTCCCCCTTGAAGTGGCCTGCGATTAATAAAATCCCTTCTATCATCCATAATTTATGTTTTATCGTGCATTCTCATTTTTTATTGCAGGAGGTTCTCCACATTGACAAAAAATTTCTGAATTTGAAAAAAGAAAAAACATCCATTTGAGAACCCTCATCTTCTTCTTTTCTATTCAACTTTTCATTGCATACTGCTGGTTTTTCTATATGTTGGGACTGATTGGCATGTTTCTCATTATTCTCATCTTCCACAAGAAAAGAGGGATTTGTATGTTCATGTGTCTCTTCAGGTGAAATTTCAGTTTGAAAAACACATGAAGGTCCTTCTTCAACCCTTAACTCAAAATCCGATCTCTCTTTACTTCCAATTTCAGAAAATAAATATGTGAAACGATTACAAGACTAATATTTTCCAAAATTATCATTCTCTATGTAATCAATCCCATAAGTAATGCAACCTTGAAGAGATTGTTGTTGCACAAAGAAATTTTCTGACTGGGAAGAGTCAGCCTCTTCTCATAAACAAATTTTGGAAGTTGAATAATCTAGGGAAGGATTTGATTGACATTCCCAACATCCCTCTTGGTCATACAAAAATTGACAAGAATGCTGCAAAATTTCAACAATATCAAAAAAACAAATATGGCTGGTTGGATCAGAGTTTTGGCTCATGTCTTTTTTAGTCAAGGAAGATACTATCAACTGCTGGGAATTTTCTTGAATGTCAAGGAAGCTAGTTTGTATTTCTTTTTCCTGAAATGGGCTCTCCTGTAAAATTTCTAACAGTTGTTCATCCATAAAATCATCACTTCCATACATGTTTTCCAAATCTTCAATGAAACCTTTAACATGCATGCAACAATCTCAAACTAGCAACAATGAAGTGTATTGATCTTTAAAATGTTCATAAAATACTGTATGAAAGTATTTAATGGAATATAAACTCTCTGATGGTAACCCCTCATACCATGATGTTGCATTTCCTTCTAAACTGACCATGAAAATTTTCATTAAAGAATCCACATGCAATTCCACCCCTAGCTTACATATATGCATATGAAATTTAACCAAATGAAGGGAAACATCATCACTCTTTTTATTTTTGAATTTAGAAAGGCATGTTTTCCAATCTACATTAGGTATTCAATTCGGAAAATCAAGGATATGAGCATGATTCATAGGGCATACCTTGCATACATAGAACCCATATTGACAATGAAGAAACTGAATCAAATCTTCGATCTTTGCAACCCTTTTACAGTGGGACTTCCATGGAACATTATGAAGGCTAGAGTCTTCAAAGATGGAGTTGCCATCGGAACTCTAAAAAATATTTGTATCTTCTGGGTGGTCGTTATTCCTAGTGGAGTCACCTTCCAAGGCTTCGAGTGGAGTCGCCATAGCATATACAACCAATTTTGTGTCTAGGGTCAGATGCTCAGCCAGGTGATAGAACTGAAGTAATTTCGTTCTCCCAAGGAAATAATTGTGATTAGATCCCCGACAATGGCACCAAGATGTTAAAACCCTATAATTTTCCTATGGTTGCAGTAGGAATTCACAAGGCTAAACATTTAAACCAACCTATAGACTGTATCCTAGCCAATACAATCAAAGAGGGCTCTCTCTTGTCATGAAAACATTCACATATACATCATAGATTTAACAAGCATGCAGAAGGCTAGGTTTCTCCTGGTAACGAAACGGTGTGTAGATTAAATATTCAAAGATAGACAAATAATAAAACCATTGGGAAATGGAGTCGCAGCCTGAAATGTATAAGGACATTACAACATATAATGGAAATGGGTTTCTCTTATGTATTATGAGGAAAAGTAAGAACAAAATTCAATCATATAGATTTAAAGTGATGGCAGACAGAAATAAGGAAAGAGACCGGTGAAAAATAGAGCCATCTACCAAGGATGACTCTCTGAGAACACCTTTAGCATAAAAATAACCAAGGGAAACAACTGAGACATAGCACCTATCAATGGATGAATTCTATCACAGATCTTACAATCACATTACAAACACGATTTCTGATGCAGGAGTGCTTAACTAAGAGTGAATTCCTGCATACTAATCTAGAAATGTATTGGCAGAAATAAGATATGTGAAAATGGAATAACAGAGAACACATACTAAACACATACACCATGATGACTCTCATAACCACCAAGAAATATTTTCATTATGGATCCCAAAAATGTTTATAGAGCTACAATACCAGTGTTGAGGCCTCAAAAATGAAATTCAATCCAACCCTTATCCTCCTCTTAGGAGGTTCTATTTATAATATGAATTACCCTGGGGATACTATTAAATTGAGCACATAGATCTATGGATCAACACACAACTCAAAAAATAGATCACACAATTTACTCAGTAATTGAAGAATGAAATAGTGAAAAAATGGCTTGCAACTGTGAATGCTTTCATTAATAAAAAGTAATTAGATAATAATTACAAATAAGTACAATGGCTAAACATCCACATGAAATTCAAATCCATGTGAGGAAATTTGAATTGATTAGAGTCTACTTGACTAAATGGTTAACTGACCTTGTCTAAATCATTATTGGAGGACTGGATGGTTAACTGACCTTGTCTAAATCATTATCAGAATTCATCGGAGTTCTCAATCACAACTCAAGTGTCTTATTCAGTGTTAACCAAGCCTAGCTAATTGAGGTAGGTGAGAAATCTACCTCTCCTACATGCAGCCATGCAAACCTAGCGCTAACTGAATGTAAAGTACTATAACTGAATGCAATTGACTCCTAACTGAGCTTGACTAGTCACCAACTCAACTCAACTAACCTTGGTTGCTATCGGCACTCAAAGTGGCTCCTAATTTGTAGGAATTGATCTAGGAGGCTCCTAAACTAATGCATGCAAGTGAAATCAGTGGCAGCAGGCTTCAATTAGTGTTACCCACATTTTGGTAACTAGAACATGTGCCCCAATTAGGCCAAGTTAACCCAATGGTGCTAGTGAATAAAAATAGATTGGAAGGACTCCCGATTTAGAGATGAATCCTAATTTAGACATATGACCAAATTGGAAAAGGGAGGATTAATAATCCTAACACCCCCCTTGAATGCTAACTTGGACAATTTTTGTGCCCTGGTAACTAAGAATATAGGTCACCCATTACATCAAGTAAAGTAAAGTAACTTAATTGCTCAATACAAGGAGCCGGTGAAAAAAACACAAGGAAAAAAAGGCCCCCCTCTAACTAAGTAGATAGAATTAGGATTCAAGTTTGAAAACCTTGAAAATGTGTTGCTGCAATATCTCTGATGTAGCGAAGCAGCATGCATGATGTTCTATGCATAGGTATCCTAGGGCCTGGCATGTAGACTTCTCCATCTTCTCCCAAAATGATGATGGAAGGAAGGAGGAATGTAACCTTTGTCTCTTGCTGAATGAAGAGGTGTATGATCATCTCTATTCTTTTGAATGTAGTGAGACTGAGCCCTTTCCACGTAGCATATTACAGGGAGTCTATTGTATCTCTCTTAAGGAGGTAAGATTGCATGACATAGCGCAAGGGTCTTTCCCTTCTGAGTGTCAGATGGATTTCTAGTAATCTTCCTAGATTCCAATTTGGAAGGGGGGAATGGATCTAGATATGAATCAACCTAAATCTCAATCTCATAAACTGATACAGTTGGATCTACAATACTAGTGGAAACTGCAAAATATGTAGATGAAATGTTTTTACCTTCGCTGGAAAGTGGCTACTGAGAGTGCACTGGTTCTGAAAATGGCAAGAAGTGTGAGAACTCATATTCCTTGGAGGCATGATTTGCAGCACCTTTCACTATGATGTTCCCAGTAGAGATATATGTGATATCCGCTGAGTTAGGACCAAATATGAATCGATTTGGAGAGCCAATGTGAGTCATCTGGTATATAGATAATAGATTTGCAGCTAGGGAGGGAACATAAAGCACATCTTTGAACTCTTCATGTTCAAGCTTGATAGAGCCCTTCCTTTTGTCTTGAACTTTACTAATATTTCCCATATAAATACTAGGACCATCAAAATAGTGCAAGGAAGAGAATGATTCTCTGGATGCAACCATATGATTGGAAGCTCTAGAATCAATGAGGAAGGCATGTGCTGTCGAGCAGCTAGCCTTCAATGCATAACATGTCTCTTCGTATTCTTCAATTTCTTCATTATGGTCATCCTTCCTTGTGCTAGCAAGTACAGTAATAGTAATGTTATTATTCTTCAGAAGAAGAGCCATCTCATCTATTCTTCTTCTCAGAGAGGTGATTTCTGGATGAAATCCCCTTCCAAAGTAAGAACAAATTGTCTTTCCTTTTCCATTCTTCTTGCTTCTCTTCGAACCTGAAGGCTCTTTGGAATACTCTTTCTCTATAGGACAATCATTCTTTTTCTTCCTTTTTTCATTCGCTACCTTAGGTCCTCCTGCAACAAGTGCTTGATCTATGGAATATTGAATGATCCCCATTTGGATCAACTTGTCATGCTCCTAAGTGAGAGATTCAATGAAAGAGTTAAGAGTAGGCATCTTCCAGTTTGGAGTAGAGAGCTTCACAGAATGAAATCTTGATACAAATACTGAATATTCTGCACCAATATTGGAGAGAATGGCAAGGATGAGTTGATTATCCTCCTTCTCAACCTTGTACAACTTCAATCGGAACACTAGATTCTTGAATTTTTTGAAGAAGTCATTGAGTGTTTTGAAATTGGCTAGATAAAGAGAAATAATCTCATTCTACAGCTAATAGACCCTCAGATCATCCTATTTGTAAAATAAGGAGGTAGGATTATCCCAAACCTCCTTGGGATTCTTCAACCCATTGATGTGGAAGAGAAGATCTCAAGAGATTGAGAGGCACAAGCATCTGTAGGCTTCATCAAGCCTATTCCAATACTTTTCTTTGTCAACATAATGAATTGTCTCTTTCTTTGCCTCCATTGTGAGTCTGAAGAGTCTTTTGGAGCATAGCTGCATATCCATGTCCTTCTTCCATTGGTGATAGTTGAAAGGAGTGAGCAGCTCCATTGGAGGGGCCATCTAGAATGAAGTGGAGAAGACTAAGCTTTTGTAGCGAATGTTGTGAAGGAGATTGAGTTGCTTGTAGTGAATGCATTTAAGAGGAATGATAAACCTGAAAATCACACAATCAAATAGAAAAAATAAGTTCAACAATATACACTTTTGGAGTTTCCTTCACGCTGAACATAGTTGATCAAGCAAGCTTGATCAATAGTTCCTTAACTTGGGATATTAAGTGGTAAATTATTTGCTTCTGGTGTAGTACTCTAAGGAGCAATTTTGCTCAAAAAAATTGATCCAAGTATGGATCTATATTAGGAGAAGTGTCTTGTCCTACCAAGGCTCTGATACCATATTAAATTGAGCACAGATATATATGGATCAACACATAACTCACAAAATAGATCACACAATTTACTCAGTAATTGAAGAATGAAACAGTGAAAAAATGGCTTGCAATTGTGAGTTCTTTCATTAATAAAAAGGAATTAGATAATAATTACAAAGATGTACAATGGATAAATAGCCACATGCAATTCGAATCCATGTGAGGAAATTCAAATTGGATAGACTCTACTTGACTGAATGGTTAACTGACCTTGTCTAAATAATTATCAGAGTTCATCAAAGTTCTAAATCACAACTCAAGTGTCTATTTCAGTGTGAACTAAGCCTAACAACTCAGGTAGGTGAGAAATGCACCTCTCCTGCATGCATCCATGCAAACCTAGTGCTAACTGAATGTAGAGGACTAGAACTGAATGTAACTGACTCTTGACTGAGCTTGACTAGTCACCAACTCAACTCAACTGACCTTGGTTAGTATCGACACTCCTAGTGGCTCCTAATTTTTAGGGATTTATCTAGGAGGCTCCTAAACTGATGCATGCAAGTGCAATCAGTGGAAGTAGGCCTCAATTATTGTTCCCCATACTTTAGTAACTAGAACATGTGCCCCAATTAGGCCAAGTGAACCCAATGGTGATAGTAACTAAAAATAGACTGGAAGGACTCTTGATTTAGACATGACTCCTAATTTAGACATATGACCAAATTGGACAAGGGAGGATTAATAATCCTAATAGATACATCGTGAAACAGGGTATCAAATTTGACTACAAAATGGGATTAACCCGAGCCATCATGTTGAATCCTAACAAAATATGGCATGGATTATTTTATATGATTTTCATATAAAACATGAAATAACGAATAACATGCATGCTGGATCAAAATGGAAATGTGGCATATGGATTTGGCTCGCTTGACTGAAAGCGACGGCTCAGAGCACCCCCAATGGTCTAGTGCTGACTCAGTTTGCAATTGTTCCTCAACAACATAAATGAATAAGTCTTTCTTCATTTCAAACACTTGCTCTTATACAATTGCTCCCTAATCTTCAGCATTTCACCTCTTTCACGAATCAGATTGTTGAAAATAGGCTTCAAAGTTCCACCTGCATACCTCAATTGGTGACACTTGTGTGAAATATAAATATTTTTTTGTTATTTACCATGTTATCAACAAAACCCATGTATTCATTTGGCTAGATTCCCCTCTAGATCTTCAAAATCGTCTTTTGAACTTGACGACTCAGACAATCTTGTGAATTTTTGGAAAAATTCTCTCTGAAAATCCCTTCGATTCTCCGAATCCATAATACCTATGTAAAACATGAAAGAGTTTATTATATATGAGCATGTATTGAAGAAACACCTCTCTCATTTTCCAAAATTCCTCTTGGTTTGGTGGAAACAAGTCTCCGACGTTACTAACTAAAGAGTCATTTTTAAAATAAAACATACTTAGTTTGCACAATATATGAAATTTCGCTGATCTTTACAAGCTTAAATATCCTGCACTTTTCCAATGTGATCAATGTGGACCGTTAATATGGATTTAATAAGATTTGAGTCGTCCAAGAGTAGAGCTTGTACTTGATTTCTCAACCACAAACCTTTATGGATTTAATAAGATTTGAGTCGTCCAAGAGTAGAGCTTGTACTTGATTTCGCAACCACAGACCTTTAATTACCCTGTGCTTGTTGGTGGGCGAAATCCATCACCACCATTGATTTGTTTCACCCATCAATATGATGGTTGATTTTGTGAGAATTTTAACACCATTTTGTAGTCCCTCAACTAATTAACTTTTCCTCTACTTTCCTTAGCGAAATGGTTTTGGGGCATTGGATGCAATTGGGCTGTAATCTACACCGTTGATCACTGAAAAATAGGCTTCAAATCCACCCCACCATTTGTTAATTGGTGATAGCTATGTAAAATATGATAGAGGTTTTTGTAATTAACCATGTTTCTAACAAAACCCATGTGTTCATTTGGACAGATTCCCATCCATGTCATTGAAATATTCTTTTGAAGCTGGTGACTAAGACAGGATTTGTGAAATTATGAAAAATTTCCCTCTTAAGATGGATTCGATTCCCCCAAAACATAGCACCTATGTAAAACCTGAGAGTATTTATTGTAGATGAGGATGTTATGAAGAGAAACCTCTCTCAGTTTTGCAAAATGTTTCTTGGTTTGGAGGGTGCAACTCTCGGAATGTAATGACTAAAATAATCATTTCCATGATTTCGCTGGACTTTAAAAACTTAAATTGCCTGCACCTTGCCACTGTGAAATCAACGTGGACTGTTAATTAGGATTACATATGATTTGATCCATCCAATATTGGATCCCATACTAGATTTCGTAACCTCAGAAAACTTGTTTTGCTAGTGCTAATTGTTGGTGCGAAATTAACCATCGTAATGTGTGCTTTTATCCCACATGCACAAGATGATAAATACTAGAAAGGTTTATATTTTCTGATTGTTTCAATATGTATTAAGGAACAAAGAAAAGATAATACCCCCTGTGATTTGGGTGCTTGGTTGCTTGGTCTTTGATTGGTGTGTTGATTGCATGCAACCATATTTTTATATAGACTTCATTAGCCAAGTTAATGAAAATAATAAACTTTGGCAAAAAATAAATACAAATTCGTCTATAAACCCAAATTTAGATATAAAACCAATGTTCATATTTAATTTAAGATGAGTAAAATACTTTTAATTCATCAGGATACATTTCTTTTTTTCCCATCAATATGATGGTTGATTTTGTGGGAATTTTAACACCATTTTGTAGTCACTCAACTAATTAACTTTTCCTCTACTTTCCTCAGCGAAATGGTTTTGGGGCGTTGGATGCAATTGGGTTGTAATCTACACCATTGATCACTGAAAAATAGGCTTCAAATCCACCCCATCATTTTTTAATTGGTGATAGCTGTGTAAAATATGAGAGAGGTTTTTGTAATTGACCACGTTTCTGACAAAACCCATGTGTTCATTTGGACAGATTCCCATCCATGTCATTGGAATATTCTTTTGAAGTTGGTGACTAAGACATGATTTGTGAAATTATGGAAAATTTCCCTCTTAAGATGGATTCGATTCCCCAAAAACATAGCACCTGTGTAAAACCTGAGAGTACTTATTGTAGATGAGGATGTTCTCAAGAGAAGCCTCTCTTAGTTTTGCAAAAAAATTCTTGGTTTTGAGGGTGCAACTCTCGGAATGTAATGACTAAAATAATCATTTCCATAATTTTGTTGGACTTTAAAAACTTAAATTGCCTGCACCTTGCCACTGCGAAATCAACGTGGAACATTAATTGGGATTGCATATGATTTGATCCGTCCAATAGTGGATCCCATACTAGATTTCGCAACCTTAGAAAACCTGTTTTGCTTGTGCTAATTATTGGTGCGAAATTGACCATCGTAATGTGTGCTTTTATCCCACATGCACAAGATGATAAATACTAGCAAGGTTTATATTTTCTGATTGTTTCAATATGTATTAAGGAACAAAGAAAAGATAATACTCCTTGTGATTTGGGCACTTGGTTGCTTGGTCTTTGATTGGTGTGTTGATTGCGTGCGACCATATTTTTATATAGACTTCATTAGCCAAGTTAATAAAAATAATAAACTTTGGCAAAAAATAAATACAAATTTGTCTATAAACCCAAATTTAGATATAAAACCAATGTTCATATTTCATTTAAAATGACTAAAATACTTTTAATTCATTAGGATTCATTTCTTTTTTTCCCAAATGACCAATGAAAATATTTTCTCTTGTAAATCTACCCAATCGAAAAAACCAACTCCCAGAGGAATAAAATTTAGCACAGGTCCTAATAGCGGCTCAAACTCGGGGATGCTACCCTCCCTATGATGTAGCAAAGAACCCGTATAATAGGTGCCAAATCCATTGGGTGGCTCCCAAAATTATTTGAAATTGTCAACCTGTTCAATCAATACCGCAACCAACTGCACTCTGCAAATATGAAATTGAAACTAAATTGTAACTAAACTTATACTGAAATCAAATTGAAACTGCTATAAAATAAATGCTCACCATGTCAAGATTATTTACACACTCCTACCCTACTTACTGAACAACAATGCTCAATCAAGTAATTTCTAACTTCCAATGAAGCCAATCAAGCAAATAATCCAATGATTGAGCTCCTTCATCATGCTTTACCAGAAATGAAGGACTTAATGACAACAGGTTATGAGGAAAGATTTGAATTTTACTGTAAAGACATAACCAACCCTTATTACTGTAAAGCTTCTCCACATATTCCACCACTGGATCATGAACTCCTGCAAAATTTTCAGTTATAGGCTTGTCATGACGAGGCTGCTCCATATAATCAGTCACTGGATCATAAAATCCATGGCATTCTCCAAAAATTTATGTCATTTGTTTGTCCCAATAAGGATTCTCAAACTGTAATTTCACCTGCCCACTGTCAAACTAATCTTCAAAGGAAACTTGAAAAATGCGTTCATGACAATCTTCACATCAGACCTCAAATTCTTTTCCCAAAATCTCAGATTTGGAAACCTGATTCCTTTCATGCATTTCACAAGGAATATCTTCAATAACATCAAGTGAAATAAACTCTTTTTGACATAAAAGTTTTGAATTGGAGCAACAAGAAGAGAGATCCCATTTAGGATCCTTGTTTGCTTCAAGAAAATCAAGTGAGATGCATTCTTCTTGGCGTGAATATTCTGAATTTGAGGAGCATGAGGAGATATCCCATTTGGGACCCTCCTCTTCTTCTAGGTGATCCAATCTATTATTTCAGATTGTCAGTTCTTAAGGTGCACTATCTGAGTGGTCATCCTCATATTCGTCATATGTAGGCATGCTGAAATCCTCCTTAAAAATGTCATTAAAATTTTTAGAATCAACAACTCGATTCTCTTGATGTATGTCAGCATAAATATCATACTTTTCTTTGATAGGATGAAGCAAACAAATCTATTCTTGACAAAAGTTTTCTGAATTTGAAAAACAAAAAGAAACATCCATTCGAGAATCCTCATCTTTTTCTTTGCTATTCAACTTGTCATTGCATACTGCTGGTTTTTCTATATGTTGGGACTGATTCTCATGTTGCTCATCATTCTCATCTTCCACAAGCAAAGAGGGGTTTGTATGTTCATGTGTCTCTTCAGGTGAAATTTCAGTTTCAAAAACACATGAAGGTCCTTCTTCAACCCTTAACTCAAAATATGATCTCTCTTTTCTTGCAATTTCAGAAAATAAATATATGGAAGGACTACAGGACTGACATTTTCCAGAATTATCATTCTCTATGTAATCAATCGCATAAGTATTGAAACCTTGAAGATATTGTTGTTGCACAAAGGAATTTTCTGATTAGGAAGAGGCAGCCTCTTCTCGCAACAAAATTTCGGAAGTTGAATAATCTGGGGAAGGATTTGATTGACATTCCCAACTTCTCTCTTGGTCACACAAAAATTGACAAGAATGCTCCAAATTTTCAACAATATTAGAAAAATAAATATGGTTGTGTTGTTTCCTTTCACACACCTGGGTTACGTGGCAGAAATCTTCAAGCCACTTGGTGTGTCACTGGGGGAAAGTCTCGAGTCAAGGATGTCACCTTGTTCTTGACTCCTTCATTCAGGCTAACTCCTAACGAAGCCAAGGGGGGTAAACCCTATTAAATTACTACGGCTATTACTTAGTCTGATGGTGTTATATTGATTAAGTTGTTTAGGAGTTTTGAAATTAACCAGTGGAAACACAATATAACAAGATGCAAGATTTAAAGTTGATAAGCACAGTAATGACACTCAATATATATATAATTGAAAGAATTAATCAAATAAATCACCAGTGCCTTAAATGGAGTCAACAGAGAAAATAATGTGCTTGCATGCACTTGAAAGAATGTTTTTCAAATGTCTCTTGGTAGATTTTAAATTAATGTGGAATGTGAATGAATTAAATTAGGCTAAAACGGGACTCTAGATATACCCGAGGGTTACTTGGAATATGTCCAAAAGTGAACTTTCATGACTACCCGCAAGGGTGTTTGTGGGATGGAACGGAGTCTCGGAGACTATTGTTCATAACACACCCGTCAGGGTGTGATAAAGATCGGTGCCTTGAGGTCACTTTCCAGTTGTTCCCACTCCTTTGGGTATTTTGCCACCGCTTACAGTTTGTTCGAGGTGTTGGATTTTTCCCTAATGGTTTGTCAATTTGGGAGGTAAAGACTAATTAATCTAGTCACTCAAGTGCTTTTGATGCATCTTGACTAATCGGACGAACCGTAGCCAAGTACAGAGCATACACGCTGAAGTCTTTGTTATTTTTAGTAAATTTTAAAAGAGGTGTTCTTATTAAAAAGAAAACCCTCCAGGACCCTCTTTCGGTCCAAGTGGACCTCAATCAGGAAATCAAGGAGGGGTTGGTTTTATTATGATTATTAAAACAATTAATGATAGTAGATGAAGCATAAACAAATAAGCAAACCATAATTTTCTAATTAGACGACCACGACCCTTTCTTCACCTTTCGGCTCAAAAGGAAGCTCGTGGGGATATTGGCATGATTTTGGGGCAGAAAATATGAAGCACTTAAATTTCTAAATATAACCTTTTATATTCTAAGGAAACAACCATGCATTCAACAAGCTTTAGATCTACTTTTACAGCGTTGAAAAATGACAATTTTCCCTAAAACTAGATCTAGAATGCTTGTAAAATTTCTTTAGGATTGAGATCTAGTTTATGAGATTTAAGAAAACAAGATATATGTAAAATGAACTCTGAAATTGATATATCTAAACAATTTTAAAGCTGCAAAACAAGTAATTGGACTGATTTTAAAAAGATTGGAGGAAGAGGAAAAGAAGAGCGCTTGTTGCTGGAATGGATCTGCAAAAGAGACTAGTTAGTGGAATGCCAAGGGAAAATGCCTTCACAAAATAGTTGGATTCCCAGTGGAGTCAATATAGATCCTTAGTTCTTCCAACCCCTGCTACTTGAAAACTAACAAACAATCCTGCACAAAAACCTTATGGGATGTGGATAGAGATATATGAAAAAAGAGAGGGATTACATGCAAATAAACTTATCTAAACATGTATAATCTGAATCTTCAAACATATGCTATGAGATATTGAAAAACAAGTAATATTACTTGCCGAACTATACTCCTATTGATTGATCTGAATCATTCAGGCCAGACAAGATTCAGATGCATAAATTGAGAGAAAGACACCGGTAACAACAAAGCTACAAGACAATGTTAATTCCACACACATAAGAGCATTACACCATTTTGGCTCAAAAGGAAGCTCGTGGGGATATTGGCATGATTTTGGGGCAGCAAATATGAAGCACTTAAATTTCTAAATATAACCTTTTATATTCTAAGGAAACAACCATGCATTCAACAAGCTTTAGATCTACTTTTACAGCGTTGAAAAANGCTCCTCAATCTAACTCTAGCTAACTCGGAAAGGAGGCATCCATGCCTTATTTATACAAAAAATTGAAACCCCATCCCAGAGGGGGTGCAAATCTCAAGGAGATAGACAACTGCAGCTGAAGAAGAGTCCATCAATCCCTGATTTGAAGCTGAACTAAGTGTTGGGATGCACACCCTAATGACCCTTAAGATGGATAACTCCGTGAGTGTGGACTCAAAATAGTCTTAGGGGTGTTGAGGTTAAGTTAAAACTCCTTTTTTGTAATAAACCCTTGGTTGAAATCCAAGGTTTAGGGTTTGGGTGCCCATGGTTTAAAACCATGGTTTTGTAAAAATGCGCAGTATAAATAAGCACTTGTGTAAAGAAGATAGGTTAGGTTTTTGATGAAAGAAAGATTAAGGCGAAGCTAAGGTTGATTTTGTAAGGAAAGGTTAAGTCCCAGCTGTGTGTGTGGACGACCTCTGCAGTTGTGTGCGCAGAGGGTTTTGTTTGTAAAGAAGATTGAGGAAACACCTGCAGCTATGTGCGCAGGGGCCTGCTGCTGTGTGCGCGGCTTTTAAGGACTGAAGGGATATGCAGCTGAGTGCGCAGATCAAACTGTGGTTTTGTTGCAAGTTGAATAGAACACAGTTTGTGGACATAACCCCTACACTGGGGGTGAACCACGTTATATCCGGTGTTGTGGTTTCTTGTGCTGTTTCTGTTTTTGTTCTGTTTCTTTTATGCACTAATAACTGTATACATCTGATAAGTTAGATCGCTGCTAATATTTAGCTTTGCTGTGAATTCCCTGTAGTGGGTTGAGCAAGTCACCTCTATTTATTTATCGGCGAAGTTGTATGTGAATGAATGGTAAATCTTATAATTATTGATTAATAAGGTTATTAAAAGGCTAAGGTACAGTAATCCCCCTCTCTGCTTGCAGAAACCTGATTCTGCGGCCCCCATAGCTGTTTCGGGTGAGACTGCAACCTGTACGCAGGTTGTTTCCGAAAGGGCCAACACTGTGGGTCTTTTGTTGGTGCGACATTAAAGGATTAAACCCGGGTCTGCCCTATTGCCCAACAAATTGGTTCCGTTGCCGGTTGAACTCAGTACCTGCTCAAGAGGGGTTTACATTGTACCTCAGGGGATAGATTCTGGAGGCCCTCTGTGAAGGAAATCGGGGATTGGTTTGCTGAGACTTGTCTGATATTCACGCAGCAAGAGAATACAAATCCGTGTCGAAGCGCAAGTGACTTTTTACAAAGGTATGTTTTTTGTGATGCTTATGAAATTTTCTTTGGTAGTTTCCACATAGAGTTGCACCAGTGGTTGTCTAGGTTAACAGAGAGGAGGAAGAACTTTCAAGCTCGATGGCTTCCTGTGTGGACCCCCGCAAGGGTCAATCTTATGCAACACGTGAACAATGAGGTATCCCGCGCTGTCGATTTCTGGACGACGCAAACGTTGGAATATTTCATGGCAGAGTGTGCCATTTACACAAGCACCTCTTTCAGCGAAGCTGAACAACAGTTTTTCAATGGCCCCCGTGGTAAGTTTTTGCATTTATTTAGCTTAAGGATTAAAATACTATTGGCCGAAAAGGGTATATTGCTGTTTGAATCGGACTATTAGTTTAGTCGTACTAACATATGTTTGCAAGTGACACTCCCTTCGACGAGCAAAGTGGGTTGCTGTGGAACGGAAAAAGGTATAAGAGAGATTTTGACCCCTCTTCCTTAGGTCAGGCTACTGCATCCACCCCTGTAAACCCTAAAGAGTCAGATTACGAAGAAAACCCTTTGGTTCGAAACCCTCCGGTCACCCCGCAACGCCGCTCCGCTACCCCTGAAAGTCCATCGCCGTCTGAGGGTCAACCAGGCCCGAGTATTCCGGCCACAGGCCAGTCTGCCCCCCCCAACCCCCCCCCCCCCCCCCC